>LQNK01000998.1:0-13207 GCA_001586405.1 Phoebis sennae
TTCTATAGATACCAAAACCATGGTTAGAATTTTTTTTCTGTTTGTCTGTTTATCTGTTTGTCTGTTTGTCTGTTTATCTGTTTGTATGTGCGTCAATCACGTAATAATCACTGGGCAGTTTTTGGTAAAATTTCACATGCTGATAGATCAATATTAGGTGCAAATTATAGGCTACTTCTTATTTGAAAAAAATAATTTTAGGGGTGGCTCTCCATACATGTAAACGGAGGGTAAAAAAATAAATTTGCGAATACACCATTAAATTTGATGTCATTAGATAGGTCTTTAAAAATGAAATAAAGGTTTCTCTAATTGTTTTTTGCAAAATTAAATATTTTTTGAGATAAACGCTTCTAAAGTCGTGAAAATGTCATACCACGTGACAATGTGAGATTTTGGTTAACTTGCGGTCATGTCCTTCTATACTCTTTACGTATAGATACGGTAAAAACACTCAATAAATTCTCAAGAACCTTCACAAAATACATAACTCTTAGCCCGCGGCTTCGCTCGCGTGTGCTATAAATTTCTGTATTTGGAAGAGGCGCGCGCTGTAAGATTTTGGTGAAACCTATTTCTATAGATAATTATAACACTATAGACATGCGCATATATTACTGTTCTGCGACCGTCATTTATCTCTTTTCTTTTACTTTTGTCGTGCGCCTCTAAAAAATACAGAAATTAGTAGCCCACGCGTGCGAAGCCGCGGGCGGAAAGCTAGTTAATTATATTACTCTCTTATGAACCTATATAAAAGCTGAAATTATTCGTTTCAAGAAATCTTTATCTCCTTTCTAATAAGGAAATGTTACGCTACTGTTAACTTTGATGGTCTATCTTGATAAAATATTCAGCTCTCGTACGTATGATGAAACAAATTTTATTTAAGTTTACATAGCTATAACTACTACTTTTATTTTAATCTCCATAAAAAGTTAAAAATACAAAAATCTGGAACATTGCATTTCTAAGAAACATACCTACGTATCAGATTTTGCCACCTTTTTCTATTACTTTGTTAGAATTCTAGTGTCATAGATAAAATCATAACTAACAGACGTCAAACTAGACCATATTAAAAACATAAAGAGATTATATCTAGGAACACGCCACTGAATTCTGACTACTAGTTTTTAAATAGATCTAGGTTAAAAAATACGGTAAACTAAACTGGTAATGATCTAGTATTTTGATAGCGAATAGTAGGAATAATGACGAATAATGATATGATCAAAGGCGTTGAAACAAATTTATTAACAAAGTAGCCGATTTGTCTAAAATTTAGGAGCATCGCCGATATATATCGTAATACATTGCATTTTAAATGTTTCCTAATACAGAATAAAGGTTATTTCTTATAATGCGAAATGTGAACACACTCTCTCTTACGTCGAACTAATGTTTTTTTTCGACGACGATTTCACTACTAATGTCCGATCGCTGAGTATTTCAGTTAAGCTGACAATTTATAGATTTAAATAAATCTGTGAAAACCGCATTCGAATCGGATCAGTAGTTTTAATGCAGTGCGCGCTCAGACAGACAAAAAAAATGTAACTTCATTTTTGGGTTCTATATCGATGTAGTAACACCCTGCGCAAATAATTAAAAAAAAAATCTTTAATGAACAGAATTTTTATATCTACAGTTTTATTATATGTACATATAAGATAAATAATTTATTTATATCGTATATTGATTTATTGTAATGAGCAAAATCGCGAGATGACACCTAAGGTATTGTAATAACTCACCTCCTTACAATAATATTATGATTGTATAAAATTATTAATGATGCACAATGTTATCACATTTATGTTAGATGCGCAGGTGTTTATTATTAATGAAAAACATATAAAACAAAGAAATACCACGTTTTTTACATATTACTATCAAAAAACAAAATAAATTATACTTATATCAACTTCTTTATAATGAAAATAACGAATATTTTCGTAAAGGGAATCGCACAATAGTTTATTTTTGAATGTAAATTGTTGTTGATGAAATTTTATGCAAAAACAACATTCTGTTGAAAATTGCAATTCGGTAAAATCGTTTATTTAGTGACACTCGCCTAGTGATGAAAACGTAATAAAACTCGATACTGAAATTTCCTTAACAACAACAATTTCATTTAACACGTTTCAATAAGCAATTAATATTATTATTTTAAAAAGGCATTGTAATATTTTATATTTTATTTATATGATTGTATTTTTTTTTTTGTATATTCCAATACTTGCATGCCAGAAATTGGCGAATGTGTTGATCTGTGAGACTATATGTAACAACTTGTAACCACTTTCTTGCAAATAAATCTGATTTGATTTGGCGTTTATGTCTGCTGAGCTCAGTTGAGACTCAGTTCTATTCTAGGTGAATATCTCCTACGAATAGAATGTACATCTATCATCCCTCCAAAAAACACTTAAAGGAATTTTAACACAATAAAATAAATTTAGGTAGTCCTTAAAAGGGGCGCAAAATATCAAAACTTAAGTATTTTAGTAACATTTTTATGCTACAGTACAAAATTTGAGGTTATATTTGAATTGCAAAACCAGTTTCAGATGAAAACATTGCATTTTTATTGTTCCTTCGCAATTATGTTTAATTCTGCGTTTCGACGGAAACTTGTTAGCTGGGATTGTTTTGGTGCGATGTGACCTTTTGTGACCTGGCTCTGTATTGATGAATGGGATATTTTATAGCTTATATTTTGGATTATAATGCATTTCTAAGAAAATTGTGTTTACGATATATGTATAAAACACGTAACATATTTTAGTGAGTATACATTTTTAAATTTTTGTAACTAGCGGTTTCGTAAGTACTGTATTATGCATTTAATATATACATATTATAATATGAACCCTTCTCTTGTATCACTCTATCTGCTAAAAATCGCATCAAGATCAGTTGACTTGTTTGAAGGATTTAAGAATAGGGACATACGAAGGATTAAACTTGCTTGAAAATTGTTTATTCCAATAAACAATACTACTATTAAAACCCTATATAATGATTGTATTGATGTATAGGTTTATAGAAGGAACATTAAAACAGCAAAAAAGCAATAAAAGTAATACAATTTAAGGCACGTGACAATCAACATTTTGCCGGTACAACACAAAACATAAACAAACCACAAAATGCATTTCATGAATCGCATAACAGCATTTAATTTAACGTCAATCAATATGAACATAAAAAGTCTGTTGATAAAAGGATCGTGACAGCTCATTTAGTCCGTTAAATCGATTCGAATCCGAATTAAACCGAAACTTGATTAAAATCGAAAGTTATATGTGTTTGAATTTTATTCATCCGGACGAAGACTGAGGTTTTTGTTTATGGAAGTCGTAAAATGAGAATCAAGTCTTTTATTTTGTTACACATTTCAACTGACTTCTTTATTTTGCATAATTATTTTTATTTGAATTTTTTTTGTTGATTTTCGTGCCTGCATCTAAATCCTGCTCCCCAAAGAATGTCTGGAAGAAATTGCTTTAGGCAATAAGACCGCCTTTTGCACCTTTATATATAGAGATATTTTTGTAAGTTTATTTTTATTTAGTGCAATAAACGGTGAAAATAAATAACTAAAATAAATAATAAATTTTAACTTTTATTGAAAGGCAAACACACTTTTATACTTTCAATTCCACTATATTAACGCAATAATTATTTATTTATTAAACACCACCGGTTTCGTACATCATCGTCAGGTATTCATACACATTTTTCTTTAAATAAATTAATATACAATTCCATCAAGAAGTATTAATACAAAGTGTAATAAATTTTAAGTCCAAATAAAAAAAGTCTATACTTCCTATTGAAAGGGCGAAGTATTGAAAATTGATTTGACAAGTTCATAGAATTCCTGATATTTTTTGCTTTTTAAGTTGAATATTTTGAAATTCTTGATAGCTCGACTGTCATAATCACGGAATAGAAAAAACAAGTGGAAGTGCCCTGCTGCTCTAGTCTGCGACTTTTAACTTTGTACATTAGTACAACATCGGTCCAGTCGTTATTCGCTACTTGATGTGACATAATGTCTCGACTTCAGATATAATATATTGAAATCAGGCGTTATTCCGCAATTATAAATTGTAAAAACGATCCAGCATAATAAATATGTCTCATGGCAATGTATCTTATCATCGGCAAATATAAAAGTTTGTTTTAATACAATAAAATGTAAATTATTGTGAAAATCACAAATTCGTATATTTTTTCAAATTAAAAAATACCTTATGCTGTTGACTTAAAGTACATAATTGACTTTAATACGTACCTAAATCAAATGATATAAGTTCTAGAAGCTTCGATGAGGGATGTGACAAATTTGTTGATATCGATAAATAAGTGAAATTAATGATGAAAAACAATACTTGAATTTAATACAATCAGCTAAAACAGTATTGGACTCGCATACGAAGCATTTTAAACCATCGTATAAAATGTAACACTGCAAACCACAAAAACAAATTGAAAATAAGTAGTATTAAAATATATATTAATTTATAATACAAATTAATTAAGGAATCAGTTAGGACGACTTCCTCCTCTTGGAGTTCTTAAATTTATGTTTAATTATTTTTCGGTTATAGTGGAAATTAAACTAATATCGACATGTAGTTATCGATACAATCAATCACTGGGTGAGTAGCAAAATGACAACTGAGTGTCAAACGGTTGTACCGTAAATATAAAATTTATTTAAAAGGTGTTAGAGATCAAAATTTCATGAATTTATAATATCGCCCTCTAGCGATGAATAGTTTTACCTTTTTTCTAGGTGGAAAATTGATTCAACAGATAAACTAATTACTACCTTACTGACATACAAAAAGACTTCATTTTAAATAACAATAAATACGATTTTCAACCGAAATGTTTTTTGTCAATTTTTGACATTACTTCTTTTGTATGCATTGTACGATTTAATTTGTCAATGTGTGAGTTTGGCGACATTGGTTCTCATACTAAAGAAGCACTAGGGCACTTCCACTTGTTTTTTCTATTCCGTGGTCATAATACTGTGAAGGCATAGAGGCAAAACCGCATCATATGTTTTGACAGATTTGACCAACCATAAGTCCTTGTAGATTTTTTTGGTAGGACCAGTAACGATGCCTTTCAAAATGAATTTAAGTAACATGTGTTTTTAATTGTGTAGCAGGAGTTTTAATAGATGTACTTTAATCAAGTCTAATATTATAAAGAGGTAAACTTTGTTTGTTTGTAATGAATAGGCTCAAAAACTACTCGATATATTTTCAAAATTCTTTCACCATTCAAAAGCTACATTTATAGGCTAGATATATAACATTATGCCCCGGGAGCGAAGCCGCGTGGATTAGCTAGTTTTAGATTAAATGTGGATAATTCTTAAGAAAAATTTCGGTTAATAACTTTAAACTGTCTGTATGTACAAATAAAGAGATAGTCGTAACCAATTTTCAAGACGAGTATTCGAGTATTCAAATATAAATTTGTTTAACAAAATTTCAATACATTATAATCACTATATGTTAAATTCATATTTGTACCTTATCTCAAACAATACTTAATCAATTTTATATATGTAATTTCAATGTATATACCTATTATTAAAAGCACAATGTTTACTTATAAATCCATCACGCTCAATGAAACCACGGCTAAAGCACTAATCAATTAATATTACTTCTCACACGTAATAAATACGCAATTAGCGATTTTATACTTCCCATCATGAACATACGCTTAAGGCGGTTTACTCAACAGAATTACACACAAGACCAGTCAAGCCGGTCAGTTAAATAGAACAGCTATCAATATTAGACTCACAGGTAAACTAGATGTAGATCTACGGCCATTTTCAATATTCTATCTATCCCTTGTTTTGCTTACTAAAGTCAGGCAAATCTATCTATTTGCACTTACTTTGATTTCAATACGCTGTCGACGGATAGTCTTTGTTATGACTTTTGACAATCAAATGTCAATCTATCCATAATCTTTGATACATTTGGCAGAATCCATCTTTGATGGGAAGCCATTAAACTAAAAGAAGAAGAAGAAGATCTTTGATACATTATTGAAAACGGCCGCTAGAGTAGTCTAACACCCCAGATTAGGGAATAAAAGGCAGATGGAGTGTTCCGAAGACTTGACGCTAACTGCTCGAACGTACACGTGCATCTGTGTGAGTGAAATTTGAAAATTACGAAGCCCTTGTGACGTGTTGTGTCAAACTAGACGATCATTTTTGTATTTGCTTTTCGGTCCTATACGTTGATACACATCTGCATACTTACATTGTAGTTTAAGGATATTCGATCTATCCACCAAGAACACTTTAAAATAATTTTATTATATTCAAAACATATCGCTAAACGTTCACCTAATCAGCATAAAAACTAAAAACATTCCATAAAAAATGTAAGTCTAGTGCTTAATTACGCAAAACCGGCTAAGCCAGTCTAATATAGGTCAGCTATAAATAAGCCGGTAATCTAGATTTAGTCTCACAGTCACGAAAGTCTAAATTACTTCCTCTATCCAACTTCACACGTAATTTGAAGACGAGTAATTAACGTTGTAATTGGTTTTCTTATTTTTGTTCCGTTTTAAAAAAGCGGATATATGTGGTCTTGTTTATTATTAACTGAAGTAGCTTCTACACACGGATTCTTTCGCGTTGAATTTTTAAATCAAATCAAATAATTTATTTCTCTCACAAAGATTGTATAAAGGTAACAATTTTATATAGTTTTAGTCGACGCACATTATTTGTAAGACTTTCTAATGTACCTAACTAATTCAGGTGCCCGAAGGGGGCTTGTTTTGAACCTGTAGTATGGGTCATCACTCATCAGGCACCAATTCAATAAAGAAAAAAAAAAAATAATCTTTATTACTTTAAATTACATTACACTATTAAATTACATCATTATAGAAATAAATTAATTAAAGTATAAAATGTAATGTCCTTTAAAGTCTGTCGCAGTAATTTTAGTCTACATTGACATTGGATCCCGCACTAGGATATGCCTGTCACGTGGGACCTTAAAATATGGTTTATAAAGAAAAAGTGGATTACGCGGCTACAAAACAAAACGGACAATAATTAATTAAAACTTATTTATGTTACATTTAAAATGATAAAAGGAAAATTTTAATTATAATTAAAATTAAAATAATTACATTTCTAAGGCAATTTATAGAATAACAGATTGTTTCTTAATAAATCTATGTATCAATTAATAGTATTTTATGACCTAATTCCGCTAATTTAAGAAACTATCGGTATGCAAAACCCGTTCAATTTGATTGACATACAAACACACAAATATACATTTATGATGATTTATTTTTATTTATTTCAATCAACAACGACATTGCAACGTATAAATCTAAGATGTAATCTATTTCAAGGAGATATCTATCATCTTTCAATAGATGATTCAAATAATTGATATTGAACTGAGATATAATAACTTTAAGATTTATGAAGATTAAAAGACGATCAAGTCTGAGTGTCTCTTGAAAGACAATGCCATCATATTTATTTTCGTTCAAGGCAAAAAATAATTTAATAGACTATCTTAGCATAAATTAATTTATATTTTAATTATATACCTATTAGTTTAGAACTTTCTTATTTAATAAATATCCAGGGACATTAACACTACGCCATCTAGTCCCAAACTATAGAAACTAGATAACTGTTGACATGACTTAAACATACTTTCTTTTGTAAATTCATACATACTATAGATAGATTAACACCCAGACAGTAGAAAATTACAATGTTCATCAGATAATAATTTTCTACTCGTGGGGATCGAGCCCACACCCTCCGATGCAATAGACCATTGCTGTCATCCACTCGCCAATCTAGTTGCCATTGGTATACATAATATAACATCAAAACTGTTTATTCTTATTGACTTATCGTGTATATAATTTAAAACTTGTGTATATTATTAGGATGACAATGATGAGAGGTTCAAATAAACAGATATAAATCTAACTCAAACTTGTCTTTCAAAAGAGGCAGTATTACAAAAAGTTCATTGATCGACCGCGGGCTGTCACGGCTGCTTTGGGCCCACTGGGCTGTGGCAAATGCCCCACTTATATTGTTGCTTACGGTGCACTGATTTTAATACTCAAATTAGAATGTAGGAGTCAACGACATTTTTTGTGAATCGCGGCTTCTTTTATTATATAGCCTAAGTTTGTAGACACTGAATAAAACAATCCTATAGCATATAGAATACATAATATTGTATTTACCCGATGTATTTTTATAATTTACTGTCATTAACGTCTTTTTAGTTTAGGAGTTCCTGCAGCCTCACCTCTCTATATACCAAGTTCCACAATCGGTTCAATAGTTTTTACGGGAAAGAGTAACAAACAAAGTACAAACATACATGTATCTTCATCAATTTTCGTTTAAACGTGTGAATATTTCAGCAAACCATGACGAAAGTATCAGTTCAATATACTTTATATAATATCTGAACTTTCAAATGTAATCCTAGACATAAACAAATGTGACTCAAAGCTTTGTTCCAATTACATCGTACATGCCGAATGGATGAATCAGAAATGATGTAGGACAATGGGAAATGTAGATGGCATGGCAAATGTAACAGTACCAGCTAAAGTTTGCAATGACAAACATCATTGCAAACTTTAGCTGGTACTGTTTCGATTTATGCAGTTTTGCTGATAAAAATAATTAAAAACTATGAATATTAAGCGAGATTGTTTTACAATTTTATAATTTTAATAACACAACGTTAAAATAAAAACTTTTTGCTGATAAGAATGTGAAGATGTCGTAGAAAACCTCCATATTTAAACTTTAAAGTAAAGTATGTAAAAATAGAGATCTTGAAATGTACAATGTCGACGTTTGGTTATCTTCAGAAAGTAGCATCCTTCACTTAATAAATAATTTGTTTTTTTATTCAGGGACATTTAACACTACGCCATTTACAAACTAAGCAAAGCTTGTACTATGCAAACTAGATAACTGATAAACATACTTAAACATATTTTTTTGTAAAAATATACATACTATAAATAGAAAAACACCTAGACAGAAGAAAAATTACAATGCCACATCATAATTTTCTACTCGTGGGGATCGAACCCACAGCCTTCAGCGCCATAGACCGTTGCCACATCCACTGCGCCAAATTACACAAAAAATATTAAATAACATTAATGTACAAATTACATACTACAAACAAAGTACAAATCTGTTACGATTTCACAGACAAATGCATAATCACACCTATAAAAGCTATTACTATTGCATGTAACTTATAAATGATGACAAAGAAATAATTACGTGAAATACACGCTTACCAAAACCGGCAAAACCATTATCCAATACACCATTATTAGCATATTACGCGTTAATTAAATTTATGTAACTAAATTATCATGTGAATTGCTTTCACTGGCTATTGAATAGTTATAAAATCCGAAAATAATTATAGGCCGAGAATCTGATGAGAAAATGATAACATTTGAGTAATTACATAGAATGGGATTTTTATTGCTGCGGCTGGTGGAAAGTTATATTTTAGTACCGGATGTTAAATGGCGTATTACATTATCTGATTGGTAAGCAATCGGTGAGTGAAGCAACGTTAGGTGCGGTTAGTCCATGGATGGGTAACGTAAAGATGACGTTTAACGTAAGGGTAACACATCCATTTTTTTAATTAGTTCGGGAGCTTATGGATTGCCAATAAATAAATTTGTATTTGTATGTTTGTATTTGTAGTGTCATATGACTTAGGCCTTCTCTACACATCAGTAGACGCATACGCGGACGTCATCTGTCGATGGTGTGGATGCATCGGCAGACATAAATTACCTACTATGGCTGTCTATGGACAGACGTATTACCCCGTCTTCATGTCCGCGGACGACATCTGCAGATGACGTTTGCATCAGCGTATGCCTCTGTTGATGTGTAGAGGGGACATTAGACGCCCCTCTTTTTCTCACATACACTTTTTGACACGGAAAAGCCTGATTAATTATTAATCATAGATCAGTATTAAAATAAAGACCTTTGCGTGGCTTCGCTAAATTTGATAGTCTTCTCGTAATATAATAAATAATTAGAATAATATAGAATTTTTGTGTAGAACCAGGACAAAACGCACCAATTTTCAGTTTTGAACTAACTTTGGGAAATTTTTAAATCTTCATGCGACTAAGTTTAGTGCATAGTACACATCTCAATTGAAAAGTACTTATGTACTTAACTTTACTTATGTAAAATGTTACGGAACTATAAAAATTATTTTTTTTTTCAATTTAATCAAAAATTATTATAACCACGATTATAACCGTGAATGATTGCTTTACATAACGTTATAATTTTCACTTAGAAAGGGTTACACGGTGATTTTAATTCTCGTAACATTCATACTTAATGTTCTAAACCGCAGAGCAATTTGGCCATTTAATTTGATCAAAAAAAGATCGAAAATAATTGTAGTCATGTAACTGATGAATACGTTGACCGAATTGCGAATTTTGTAATGCGTTTTTTTATGTTATCAGATTGTAACATTTTTATTTTAACTGATGTATGAGAGATAGATTTAATTGAAAAAAATAGATAATTATCAATATTCATAGTATTTTAGTTAAACTGTCAATAGTTATTGATTCATTAAAGACGAAATTTGACAATAATGCTCCAAAACGCAATTACCAGGCGCTTAGCGGTATCGAAGAGATAAGATAGCGTAATGACTCAGGAAGCGGGTATAAATGCACCAAAGTTGTTTAAGTCCAAAATAAGTCCTCAACTTATTTTGTACTCTGAGATTTTCTTCAGAGTTCAAAGAAATATAAAGTAGCTTTTATTGTTGATAGAAACTATTTTCCTATTAACTTTAAGAGTCCTTACGACATAATCATTTTCTTACAACTTAGACCTTATCTTGAAAATTTCAACGCTTCTTAAAATTTTAATTAACCAATGTTTTGTTCTATTGTAGGTACATTTCATCAGAATCAACAATGAAGAAATTATTGTAATTATATTTAAATCTGTCCGTCACAGTGTTTTCACGGCAATAGTTTGTAACTCTGATGATTTCTGAAATTTAAGATGGCGGCAAAAAAGAGATCGTGACGTCATCGTGGTTTTTGTAGGTTTAAGTTTTTATACCATTGATCTGCTATGTTGGATTACGGAATGTTTTTGCCTAATTATGTAATTGTACTAGTTAGAGGCATTTTAGGCTATGTTTTATTAAGGGGCTGGTCATCTGATGGGCACGGCGTACACGTTACGCTTTGTATGTCAATATCTTAATATAGTAGATTTTTCTTATTCTGTTCAAAGTTTACAATTGTTTTATTAGATACGAGCTGTTCCGCACGATTTTGTTCCCGTAGCATAATGTTGTATAGCCTATGTGAAACTACTCGTGGATAATGTAGCTTTCGAATGGTGAAAGAATTTTTAGTTTTTGAGCCTATTCATTACAAACAAACAAAAATTCCACTTTATAAATTTAGTATAGATTGAAGACAACAGTGTTAAATAATTGATTTAATAAAATCAAAGTATACAGTTAGTGGATACTAGTATTTAATACAAATAAATGTTTTGATAACTATTTCGTAGAGAGTTAGACCATAGTATATTCTAGACTTTTAATTCTACTAATTATTCCTGAATCAATATTTGCACGCGACTTTAGCCTGTTATATTATATGAATATGTAATAATATCGTTTGACATATTTTTTCAGGTCTATTTTTATGATTCCGCGTATGATTTCTAAACGTTTTTTCCAGGAAAAGATTTGTGAAGAAAGTCGAACATAAATGCGACATTTAAAAATGCAATTGATTATCTTCTATTAGTGAGTTTTTACCAACGATTTCTAAATTCTAAAATCCAAATTTAATAATTCCTATTCCGGAATAATTAAGAGAATGTATACGTTCTTTAAAAAAAGGGCATTACTAAAATGGGCACAAATATTCACATTAGTTTTAACTGCTTATATAAATGTTTCTTAATTATATGTAAGTATCACTTTTTTTGGGTGTGACGAAGTACAACTTTCGCCTAACTTTTCTGTATTAAGAATAATTACCTAATCACAATTCTTTAACTTTAACGACTTCCCAATCAGTAAGCCAAAAGCCCCATAACTCATCCTTAAACCTCACGACACGTCAACGACATTTGTCCATCACGATCTCGTCCCATATAAGGAGCACTCGTGATGTTTGTTTTACTGTTTGTAATGTTTCGAAAGTGCTCTTAAAATTGAGGTAATTACTTCATCAAAGATTCGTCTATTGCTTCTTTGTAATTGCAGAACGGCCTTCAATTAAGATCTTTACTAATATATCAATTCAATCAGACATTTGTTTTTATAATCTAGTTTTAAGCAATAGGATTTTAAATTCACTGAAGTAATTCGAAGTTGCAGATATTATACGATATTTTTAACTTAATAAATAATTAGTTTTTTTATTATGAAGTTGAAGTTTATTTGTCGATATTATGTACGGTTATCTACACTAATATTATAAAGAAAAAAACTTTGTTTGTAAGGAAAAGGCTCAAAAACTACTGGATCGATTTCAAAAATTCTTTCACAAATCGAAAGCTACAATCTCCACGAATAATATAAAATGCTACGGGAACAAAGCCGTGGCTTCCAGAAGCTAGTACAGGCAATATTCTTAAACTGTATAAATTTTTTAAAAGGTTTAATAATAACTTATAGAAATAGTAAAAAGTCTTTAATTCAATATTTTAAAACTGCTATCAAAAAGCGACAATACTATCAATTAATCTACTTATAAGACAAAAATAAGAAAATACGACCAGCAAACTGTAGATATATTATAGTCTAGAGTCTCCATTGAGTAAGCTAACGGGCTCCGTAACGGTGCGGCGCGTGCGCACTAGCTGATGTAACCGGCTTAATGCTTGTTTTATGTAAGGTATATCATGTGCTGAAGGTTTATTGTATTTACAGATATGGGAGCATTAAGATTTATTGTTTTTACAATAGTGATATATGTTTTAAAAATTATGAGTAGTTGAGTTAGAAACAAACTAATTTTGACATTTATATTATTAGCAGGATAAGGAATGGCTATATGTATTGTATAATCTTGTGTTTGTTTT
>LQNK01000998.1:23255-43636 GCA_001586405.1 Phoebis sennae
TTAAAGTACATAATTGACTTTAATACGTACCTAAATGAAATGATATAGGTTCTAGAAGCTTCGATGAGGGATGTGACAAATTTGTTAATATCTATACATATAATAAAACAGTAACCGAACCATTTCTGTACATTGAATATTTTTCAAAAAGAGTAATTGGTATGCAATATGTATGTTCTATAGATACCAAAACCATGGTTAAAATTTTTTTTTTCTGTTTGTCTGTTTGTCTGTTTGTCTGTTTGTCTGTTTGTCTGTTTGTCTGTTTATCTGTTTGTATGTTCGTCAATCACGTAATAACTACTGGGCAGATTTTGATAAAATTTCACATGCTGATAGACCGATATTAGGTGCAACTTATAGGCTACATTTTATTTGAAAAAAATATTTTTAAGGGTGGCTCTACATGCACGTAATCGGAGGGTAGAAAAATAAATTCGCGAATACACCATTAAATGAGGTATCATTGGATAGGTATTTGAAAAAGAAATACAAGTTTCTAAATACGTTATTTGCTAAAATAAATATTTTTTGAGATATATGCTTCTAAAGTCGTGAAAATGTCATACCACGTGACAATATGAGATTTTGGTTGAGTTGCGGATATGCCTTTTTATAATCTTAACATATAGATTAAGGCATTAAAAACACTCAATAACTTATGAAAAACTCTCAAGAAATAAGAAACTCTCCACCCGCGTCTTCGCTCGCGTGGGCTACATTTTTCTGTATTGTGAAGAGGCGAGCGTACTGTGAGATTTTTGTTAAATCTATTTCCATAGAAAATTATAAAAAAAAAACATATATCAGCGGATATGCGACCGTCATTTTTTTACACTTTTGTGTTGCGCCTCTACAAAATACAGGAATTAGTAGCTCACGCGTGCGAAGCCGCGGGCGGAAAGCTAGTCTATACATATAATAAAACAGTAACCGAACCATTTCTGTACATTGAATATTTTTGAAAAAGAGTAATTGGTATGCAATATGTATGTTCTATAGATACCAAAACCATGGTTAAATTTTTTTTTTCTGTTTGTCTGTTTGTCTGTTTGTCTGTTTATCTGTTTGTATGTGCGTCAATCACGTAATAACCACTGGGCAGTTTTTGATAAAATTTCACATGATGATAGACCAATATTAGGTGCAACTTATAGGCTACATTTTATTTAAAAAAAATAATTTTAGGTGTAGCTCTCCATACATGTAAACGGAGGGTAAAAAAATAAATTCGCGAATACATCATTAAATAAGATGTCGTTAGATAGGTCTTTAAAAATGAAATAGAGGTTTCTACATGCATTTTTTGCTAACATACATATTTTTTGAGATATACGCTTCTAAGGTCGTGAAAATGTATACCACGTGACAATGTAAGATTTTGGTTCAGTTGCGGACATACCTTTTTATACTCTAAACGTATAGTATAAGACGTAAAAACACTCAATAAATTTTCAAAAACCTTAAAAAAATTACTAATTCTCTACCCGCGGCTTCGCTCAAGTGAGATTTTGGTGAAACCTATTTCCATAGAAAGTTATTAAAAGCTATAGACATGCACACATACTGTGAATGTCTATAGATTTTTTTATACTTTTGTTGTGCGCCTCTACAAAATACAGAAATTAGTAGCCCACGCGTGCGAAGCCGCGGGCGGAAAGCTAGTTTTAAATAATATCGTAAACATCCCGTCGCTTTAAGTTTGGACTATTATTTACAGAACACCCTGTATGTCTGTAAATTGTTTTTTTTATAAAACAATAGCAAAATTAATGCACGTAATTGATTGAACGATAAAGGAAATATCTTAATTGGGTTTAGATAGTGTCAATTCTTAATTACTTTGTTTGACATTCGACAAAAATCCGTGTTATCAACAATATCTAAAACTTTATTTTTATTTAGTAGCACCAATCGTATATATTTTACAACAATATTAATATATTGATTAAAAGTAAATTGTTAATCCATGAATTAACATGACATTTGTGTTGAATTGTGTTAAACTAATGTTATTTCTTATTTATTTTAATGAAGAACTCTCAGTATTTACAAAATACTACTATCTTTAAAGATGAATCTTAAATTTCAAAACAAGATTTCTTCAACTCCTTATCATACATATAATATAAAGAGGACATTCATTATATTGTTATAATGTGGTAACATAGTCACGTATTATTGCATATAATGGTCTGCAGTGGCCGTGTTGAGCAAGTGGGCCTATCTATTACATACTTACTGAAATCCTTAGCAATATTATCTGTGTATAGTCTGTATGTCTGTCCCTTTTTCATGCTAAAACCACTGAACTGATTTGGATGAAATTTAGAGAAATGTACAGAGATTGTTTGAAACTCGAGGAACATAGGATAGTTCTTGTCCCGAATATCCTACACCTACAGGAACGGGAGATATAAGTTGTTGAAGTCTGTTACGTGTTTCTGTAATTTAAATTTAAGTTTGGTCAATGTGTATTTTTAAAGAGAAAATCAACTGTTCGTTTTAATGTACAGTTATTGATTATTATTTTAAACAAAAATGTACTGTGATAAATAAGTTTTTTGAATCAACACTTATGAATGTAACATTTATGTAAACTTTTATAATCCAAGCATAGTTTAAGTAATTGTTGGTTGATCTTAAATAAATAAATAATTATACGCGGGTAGCAGAGCAGGCAAAGGAGCAAATAGGTCACCTGATGTTAAGTGATCGTCGTATGCGCTTTGCCGACTTATAATATTCCATTTATAGGCTCGTCCCTTTAAGCCTTTAAGCCTTAAGCAATGTCTAATTTGTTCGGAAATATCGCAGATTTACAACGAATGTTCCAGTTTTTTGAATGACCTCTCCTAATCTTAACTAGTGTAGTTTTGCTCTACCTCCGATCTGCCACATCCATCACCATTTACCTTCCTCATATAAAAGGAATAAATACCATTGTTGTACGTACAATTTCATTTATTATGTAAATCCAAATTGAATTGCGCAGGTCAATAGGGGGCGGTGGCGTGGGATCGATTCTGTATCGATTTCGGTGAATCGATGCTCATATCGATTAATCGATTCGTTCTGGACAATCGACTACAATGTTTTGACATTTACAGAACAATGTTAAAATGTTTTGAAATGTTTTTTCGGTTGAGTAAAAGATGGTTTGGATATCACTTCTTTTGAATTGTTTAATTCTTTTACAAATACTTACTTTTTTGTTTTTTAAAATATATTTTTAATTAGGATTTAGAATTTTTGCTATATGTACTAGACTAAGCACTCGACTTTCAAAATAAAGGCTGTAAAGTATGGCGCGATTCTAATGCTAGTGAAAAATATAATGCAATATTACAATATTACACTAGAGATTATTTTTAACATTTATGAAAGTTTTTTTTTAAGTTTGACATTTGGTGTTGGTGGCGCAAATCCTACTAATATTTTTATATCGATATTTTAAATGCGTTTAATGCTCTTTCACGCAAAAACTACTGAACCGATTATGATGAAACTTAGTATACATATAGGTCGGTTCAGAATAACATATAACTTTACTTTTAATCCCGGAGTTGCAACAGGATCAGAAGTTACACAGGTAAAATCGCGGGGCGCGGCTAGTCAATCATAATTGGGTGCATATCGAGGCGTATGGGAATTAATGTTTATTCGTTTAACCATAGAATAATATTTATATTAATGGATCAAAGCGATCTGATAGTATTTACATAGAATACACAACACACACATTCAACGTACATACTTAACTAAACAAACGAAAAGTACTGTAAAATAAATCCTATGTATGTATATATAAGGTTGAAAATAGCTCACAGCTACGATCCCTTCTCTATGAGAAGCATGCCAATGTCACGCGCTTTGTCTATTATGCGTTAAACAATTTGTTAATGGTTTTTACGTTAATTGCTAAACATTGCATTAGTAACCTTTGCTCAGGTATTGGTAGATGACCTTTTTAATGAAAAATGATGTACATTTTGAAGTTAGACATATTTTAATTTGTACTTCATGTGACGGATTTTAACCTACTAGCCCCGTGGTTTTACTCTAGTAGCTTCTGATCCAGTGGCAAATCTAGAATAAAAAGTGGTCTATATGTTATTCTGGTTCCTTGCCTATATGTATACCAAATTTCATTCAAATCTCTTCAGTAGTTTTTTCGTGAAAGAGTAACAAACATACATCCATCTATACTCACAAACCTTCGCGTCTACAATATTTGACCGAACTAAGAGAAGTCTAAGAGTAGAGATGGCCCGGCAACTGTATGTTTGTATGAAAATGTTTGCCTGACTGAAATCGAATGGTGACAATTTTAACAGATGTTTGTAATGATAAAACTCAAAAACTACTGAACTGATTTCAAAGTTTCCTACACCATTAGAACAAACGCGCTGACATGCATATTAAAATATAAAATAAAAAAAATCCAAGATACAAACCGCCCATGATAGTTAAAAACACTTAGGAATGTAGAACACATTAAACTAAACGAACTAAACGTTTCTATCATAAGAATTATATAATCCCGGATGAACGTTCAAGGGTCATTATATCTGGACTAATTTCTAATTTAACGCAATTAACCAAAACTGGATATTATGTAAGCTTTCTCTTGTTTCTCGGCTTTAATTTAAACGGTGTGAAATTATTGCCCTAGTGTCCGACATTCATTTTGAATGCTCTAAATGTTAACATTCATTTGCTATAGATTTACGGCCGTTTTCAATGATGTATTAAAGATTATGGATAGATTGTTTTGTCTAACGTCATTTACGTTTTAAATATTCTACCTATCCCTTATTTTGCTTACTAAAGTCAGGCACATCTATCTAATTGCACTTACATTCATTTCAATATGCTGTCGACGGATAGCCTTTGCTATGACTTTTGTCAATCTTACATCATATAATCTGAGATATCAAGCTATCTATAATCTTTGGTACACTATTGAAAACGGCCGTAAATCTATAGCAAATGAATGTTAACATTTAGACTTTAGAGCATTCAAAATGAATGATGGAAATGCATTTTGAAAAATATATAATTAAACTATTTTTCCACTATTTCCACATTTATTAATAAACTTTATTTAATTTACAACCGGTTCCTACAGACTACCTGACGATGATTTTTCGAAACCGGTTGTAAATTAAATAAAGTCTATTAATGAATGTGGAAATAGTGTGAAAAAGAGTTTAATTCTATATTTTTAAAAATGGATCTTACTTTAAGAAAAAGTAAAATTAGTAAAAATTTGTGAATTATTATTATAACTATTTATATTACTTTCTTATGGTTTTAGACAAAACTAAATTATTCTAGCTTTAGCTCCATTCATACTTTTTTATTTTAAAATAAATCTGTCTCTTTTTCACGCTTAAAGCACGGAACCGATTTGTATGAAATTATAAGTTATAATAACAAAGAAATAAATCAAACACCTTTCTTTAATAAAATGGGAAATCTAGTAGGTACTTATTTATTTCACTGTCAAGACATTTTCTTTCCAAATTCACGTTTAAATGTACATTAACCTTAAACTTTATATTTAATGGAAATTTTTAAAACCCAAAGAGGATGTCTCTGCAATCATTTACTCTGTCAATACACTGTGAATACAAAATAAGGTTGGGTATAAAAGTCGTATTTTTATGCGAAAGACGACACTCATTCATACAAATTGAACCAATGAGTTCAAGGAATGGTGCTTCGGTGCTGTTTCACACGAAATGATGTGACGCAAATATAGTGTAGTACTTTATAGGTACAGATTAGAGAATAAAAGGCAGGTGGAGTGTTCCGAAGACGAGACCGAAAAAGGATGAGGTTCTCAATTTGACTGTATTTTTATGTACGTTGCCACATGCCTTTGGCATTTCTAGTCCAATTTGGAAAAAAATAATTGGACTTAAAAGAGAAGAGTCCCTAAGATCCCAAAATAATTTTGTTTAAGTCATCCATGTGGAAGATATTTCTCGAGAATCAACAGAATAAGCTCTGCAGTTAAGTATAAATTATTAGACCGAGATTGGTTTGAGACTAGCTCTGATGTGGAGGTTTAGTACGCCACTGAAAATAGAAAAATAAAAACTTTTGCCAAAAAATATAACCGATTTCCTCACACTAAAAAGTAGAATTTTAAAGTAGTTTTTATATTTATTCGAAGTCTATGCAAAATCTTATTAACTTGAAAATTGGTAAAGGCACCGACTTTGAATGGATTTCAAAAACAAACATTTCATCATTCTACATACAATTATAGTAATTGATGATTGCATGATATTTTTTTTTCAATAACCAACGAAACCAAGTCACGATCCTTTTATACTTTACAATCATAATATAAGTTTTTTTATTAATATGAGTAATATATACATACAAAAATGTTTTTACATGAGTAGTTTGCGGAACTCGAAACAAAAGGAAAAAAAATTGGTACACGGAAATAATTTGATCATAGCTTCTTCAAATATACAAGTCAGAAAAACTATATCGTTTCTTGTCTTTTTTTCTTATTATGAAACCATTCATCCAATATATGTATGAAAATATTGTTTAAAAGATTTTAATATTGATTCAAAATAATTAACAAATTTTTTAAGAGTAGGAGTCGAGCATTGCACGATTGGGCCAAGCTCGTACCGGTGTAATTACCACCTCCCCAGCAGAAGACCGGTGTGAAGCAGTATTGCATTGTGTTTCGTACGGTGAGCGGGTGGACTGTTTACCCATACCATTCCTCTCCCATCCTGTTCAACTCCTCCCCCAATTTCCTCTCCTTATCTCCTCCCTTTCCTTCAAGCCGGCCTAATTCATAACTTAAGGTCTATATTTTTATTAATCAAATTTAAACAAGAACAGGCTATATGAAATGTCTGTGGATATTTATTAATTCATAAGACAATGATCTTTTATAAAAAGCCGGTAAATATCCCCGGTACATACCATTATTATGAAAATTGCTAACAGTTTTGCAATTTCTATCCAGCACATAGCAGAAATGACTCTAACAAAACCATCTATCGTATATTATTTTACTTCGTAATGATTTTAGTGCTCAATGATAAAACCAAAAAGGTCAGTGGTCCAAAAGTTTTGTTCCACAAAGTTACCGCTCTGGTATAGTCCAAGCTTTCTCCAAGGACGGCCACTTTCTACCGCATATCGAGACTTTCTAAGATCGTTACTGGTTGCTATGTGATAATACTTTGGATTAAGTAATTTTGGATGTAATGAAGTGCATATGAAATATGTTTGTATTATGTTTTAGTACGAGTATTTAGGCTTAATTAAGACAGTTATTTAGACGGATTTTTTTTTTTCTTTTAAACTTAAAGTTAAATTTCATTGACAAATTATAAGCGTATCGATACATAGGATAAGTAAACATCCTTCACTCAGATTCACTAAATGTAAAAAAAAACTAAAAGATTCTTATTCTCTACAGTAAAATTGTTTCACATATAAATTTGTAAGCATGTGTTATGTCTTTAACACTTTCATAAAAATGTGTTCCCATCTGAACCGTATCATAATTTGTCGCATTTATTTGATATCCAATATTAATAACTATGACATATTAACGTAATCTAATTAAATTGCATGCAATTTTATAACATTTAGTAATATCAATTTAGCTCATTAAATAAACGAATTCAAATTTAATATTTCATAACATTGCATAGATTTCTTAAGTGGAATTTGATCACAATAAAACTGTATTGGGTGGCGTGAATGAGATAATTATTACCTAATTTGTGAGATGCGGAGAAACTCGGGTTTAAAGACCTGCATGTATCATTCGTGGTTGTCTTAAAAATGTTGATGCAACGCGCACTGTGGGACTGAGCGCTATAATATTGTTATAAAATTTGTCTTTTTGGGATTTTCGATATAAAATGTATCCTATGTTCTTTTTCTGGTTTAAAATAATGTAATGTGTAATGGTATAGGCGCGGAAGAGTTCCATATTTTTTTGAATAAAATCGTCCAATTCTTGTATAATATAATTCCCAATAAATTATTATTCCATTCTTGTATTTATAATTTAGGTTACCTTTCCGGCTCTTGAAACGTTTTTTTAAATCTACATTCCATGTTTCGGTTATTTAATGTATAATTTTGTCCACTTTTAGTAAATATAGATGTATGTTTGGACTGTTATCGTAAAAACATTTTGAAAAACGATGGCTAATAGATTCCAAAAAAAAGTAAGAAAAACGATAAGTAAAAAGCTTATAAATTGATAAGTCGCTTCAATGTTGCGTCGTAAACAAACACAGTACTGTAGTGCGCAAAAAGCCTTTCCACTTCAATGGCTGTCACGCGACCTGACTATAATACTTTTTTGTATTTTACCTTCTTAAAGCATTGATTTCACAATTTTGTATAATTATTGAAATATGTTTTCAATATCTATACATATTTTGAAGTTCCACGGCTGCGTTTGTCTGTCTATATGAACACGAAAATTTCAATAACAATCGAATGGATAATGTGATTGAAAGAAGTACACCTAAAAAGCCTTTGATAGTTTGTAGCCAAACACATTAGATAAATAAATATTCTGGGACATTTAACACTACGCCATCTAGTCTCAAACTAAGCTTGTTCTATGGAAACTAGATAACTGATAAAAGTATATTAAGACATACTTTTTTTTGTTAATACATACTACTATAGATAAATCAACACCAAGACAGTAGAAAACGAATACTGGGATCGAACCGAGGACCTCTTGTTTGTAACACTTAACGCGCTAAACACTGAACTAAAAGGCGGTCGAAATATATATGTACAAAGTTTCTCATTATTTTAACCTTTGAATACTTCACATCGTACGGAAGACAATGTGTCGTAATTTTAGCAAGAAAATAATTAAAATCAAGATTTTGTTCATTCGAGAAGCGTCTCAGAGGATTAAGTATGAATAATTTTATTTTTTTTAGGTGAGTAAAAAATGAATATATTATAAAAGACAAAGCCAGTTATAAGAGCTCCATGGCTCCACATTAAATACAAACTAAGCAAATCTTGTACTATGGAAACTAGATAACTGAGAGACATACTAAAACATACTTTTTTGTAAATACTTACATACTATAGATAAATGGACACCCAATTAATACATGATTTAATCTTAACTAACGTGATCTTTCATCCACATTAAAACAACATAATGTAGCTACATATTTACATAGGTACATTACAATTTTTAATATACAATATTTATTGCGTACGGATCCCAAAAGCCTAAAAATAATGTTAATATTGCGTACAGAGCTATAAAAGCTGTCGGAAGCGACAGTCGCCGTGTCACTTACACATGCCCATAATAGGAGCCTACACAAATTGCGAGTATAAGCTGATGAAATCACTTCAGTACATAACGACTTCACTGGTACATAACATAACCTTGACAAGGAGTATATGTTGTATTGGGACGGTTTTTACTCACTATTATTTAACTCTGTGCAGTCGGTCTACTCAGTGCGAGGAGAGACGTGACCGCTAAAACGTCTCACTCCCCCTAATGAAGGACCTCCGAATCGGTCCGAAACCGTCGGTCTACACCGAGTTAAATAACTTATTTTTTATGATAAAACAGGAAAGCAGAGGATCCGGTTCACCTGATATTAAGTGACCGACCGCAGCCCATGAACATCGGCAACATCAATATGCCGCAAATGTCTTGACAGCTTGAAGAAAGAGGAAGGGATAAGGAGAGGATTGTAGGAAAATTAAGGGTCACGAGCACTTTCAAATATGTTGAATATCTTCAAAACCGAGGGACTTTTACTTAAGATTTAATATATATTTTTAGATCCTCCTTCTGCAGCTTCTATATTATCCACTCTTTACACCACACCCTGTATAAAAATCCAGGATAACAATTCCAAAACAAAACAAACGCAGTTAAATACACCAGAGAACAGAAACTATTTCAAGTTAAATAGAAATTTAATTTGAAAAGTAACTATCTAAATGTATATAACTCAAAGGTGACTGACTGACATAGTGATCTATCAACGCACAGCCGAAACCACTGGACGGGTCGGGCTGAAATTTGACATGCACGTAGATGTTATGACGTAGGCATTCGCTAAAAAAGGATTTTGATCAATCTCGGAATATCGGAACGGGTTATATACGCGGGTGAAACCGCAGGGCGTAGCTAGTCTATACTAATATTATAAACAGGAAACCTTTGTATTTTTGTATGTTTGTATTGAATAGGCTCAAAAACTACTGGACCGATTTCAAAATTTCTTTTACATTATAGGCTCTATTTTATATATATATAACATTGTGCTTTGGGAGCGAAGCCGCGCGGATCAGCTAGCACTACATAAATACAAAGTAATATATGGCCAACATGTCATGGCAACTGCAAAAACGTAGTATTTCTATGTTTAGCGTTATATGTAACAAGGCGACCACGCCTTAGATTAGACTAGACTTATGCATTAACGTCATTGTCACAATAAACTCGTATCTCAATTTATAGAAGACTATTTTTTCCCTCTTGCAAAAGGCCGGCAATGCACCACGTTTTGTTATATTGCTGTTGTCACTTACGATCTGAGGTGAAGATTTTCTGTAGGCACACGAATTTAGATGGGAATTCATATAATTATAGTTTATTTTTACATTTGCGGACATTACATTTTTTCTATAACATTTGCGGTTTGGATAGGATCGGAGCAGAGTAAACTATTTTAGATTTTACCTATATATAGCCATGAACACTATAAACAGGATTAACAGATCTATATTCTAAATTAAAATCTATCTTTATACATTTTTTGTTTGTCACCACATTTCCTTATTTCTTATCTTCATCTCAGTTTTAAGTATCAAACAAATTAATTATTACAACAATTAAATTAACAATTCAAAATAATTCTTTAAATATCACAGCTATTAAACAAATGCTACAGTTATCTCAAAAGCTAGAATGAAGTAATATTTTCCCGATCGATACATTTACATCACGGCTTTGCTTGAAAGCTGTCGACCTTTAATTAACGCTAGTTGCTTTTCCGTTATAGATTAACTAATGTAACATACTGTGGTGTGTTCTAGAAAATGTAGGTTTAACATTAAAATGCAGTTTAACAATTTTTATTTACAAAATTATATACTCGAATGAAAGCACGGTAAAAAGGCGTTTATTTGCAAAATTATATACTCGAATGAAAGCACGGTAAAAAGGCGTCCAATGAATTTGTTTCTATAAGTTTTTCTATTGTTTTTAAAGCTTAAGAAGATAAACAATTAAAATAAAAAATTAAATTGTATTTTTCCCATAAAAACACCTTACCCCAGCTTCAATAGCAGACATCGGGTACAAAAGGGGTTGTCTAAGCTTATGCAATGCAAAACCAGGGCTTCAAACCGAGATTGAAACCGGTAAAGCATACCTTTAAAAATAACCGCTATTCAATAGGTAGGAAAGCGATATACTAATCTAAAATTGTCAAAAAGTTACCCTTAATTTCGTTACCTATAAAATTTTAATGCCGTACAAGAATTTTGGGTTTTCGGTTAAAGGCTTGGGCAATCTATGCGAATCGGGGTCACCTTACTCAAGTATAATGACTTGGTTCAATTCAGTTCATGAGTTAAATATGAAAAATATCTTTGAGGTTTTCTATTTTCGTCTTTTATCAGGCATATGATTATCAATATCGATTACCTCCTAACTTACAGACATTTACAGACAATCTTATCAGAAACATACCCAGAAAGTGTAATTATTATGTCTTATGTAAGTTCATATATTAGCTTTATATAATTTTACTTTAAAAAGATGAAAGAGACTATTCTCCACAACTGTCACCCTAGTGACATGCATGTTATATTCTTTAATTATCTTGCGCACAATGCAGTGAATTACATTACTAATATCTGTATATATTTTAAACTTATTACTCTATCTTCATAATGTAATTGTTTATTGTGCCTTATATTAAAAATAAAATAAATACACGGAATCCTAGTATACTGTTTAATTATATATTTTTTTATTTATTATAAAGAATTTCCAACAAGAACACATATATTTGACTTAAACATAACATGCTTGTATATAAAACTATGTTGTGTTTCTTAAAGTTAAGGAAATTACAGCAATCTTTATATATAAAAATGAATCGCAAAATGTGTTGGTAAGCGCATAACTCAACAACGACTGGACCAATTTGGACAATACTTTTTTTAAATGTTCGTTGAAGTTCAAGCATGGTTTCGAGAAAAATTCGAATTGCCGGGTCCACGCGAGCGAAGCCGCGGGCGGAAAGCTAGTCGAAAATAAAAAATAACTTGAATATATGCTTTAGTAACAATAAAGCCTTGTATTTTTTCTATATATCATTGCATTCTTCTAGTGAATAACGTAGCCCTGCAGCTTAACTGTCACAACAAACTTGTAGTAGTACAGAAAAACCATTGAACGTAAGGTGACCGAGGTGTGGCAACTGAACCGGTTTCGTTGAGGTCACGTATGGCACATTTACGTAATTAATCGCTTGTGTGACACTTGCTACTAGAATACACTTGCATTATCGAGAATACACTCGGTAGTATAAGATATGCTCCAAAACTTAGTTCAAGCAAATAGTACAAAGTATAGCTATATCCCTGACCGATATCGATCTTGGTGACCAATCTCAATAGACTAACCAGGTATGCAGGAGATATTATAGTGCTTAAGTATGTGCATACATACAGGTGCAATCTCGTTTCCTTTACTCTTATAATCCGATGGGACGGCAAACCGACACGACCGGTGAGAGATCAGACGCAGGACCGATGGCTTTATGTGCTCTTGGATGTACGGGGGTGCTCCAGCACCGCCAATTTCTGGACTCAGAGCTGCTACTGAGACATTTTTTCACATTCTACTTTATTATATGTTAGCCTAAAAATATGGAACACTTTCTATTCATTTATCGAGTCTAGTTATGTGAAGTTCTTCTATACATATTTGTTTGTCAATATTTCACTAACAAATTTGTTTATTTGAAAAAGGTTTCAGACAGAAAGCTCTAAAATCCTTGTAACTCTAACTTTTCTATTCAGCGATTCGATCAATAAAACCTTAACTAAATATTTCACATTTCAATCGCTTCCGTGTCTCATAGCACAATGTAATGACAAATAATTGCAATAGTTGCATTAATCTTCAATAGCTAGGCGCGCCGCCGCACCTGTAGACCTATAGACCTCATGTTTTGTACCAACGTACATTACATTTATTTGTATGAACTAAAAATCTCTTTTAAGGCCCGGTTCCTGTTCATAGGATATATCATAGTATTAAAGCTACGAATAGTATTACAAAACGTATAACGAGCGGTTAACCACCAATTGGTAGCCAAGTTTTAGTATTTTGTTAACGCCACGTTTTTAATAGATACGCTCTAGACTAACGTGTGGTTACGTTTTATTTTTATAGGAACTGGGCATAAATCGTTTCTGTAACAGAACACAATCTATAGCCCCCTTTACACATCGGCGTATACGCGGACATCATCTGTCGATGGATAGCGGATGCCGGCACACGTAAATTACCTACTACGGCTGTCTAAATAGACATATTACCACGTCTTCACCTCTGCGAACGATATCTGCAGATGTTCGCGTATACGTTTGCTAATGTGTAGTAGGGACATAATAGTTAAATATTCGCTTTAATCTTCAATAGCAAGGCGCGCCCGCCGCACCCGTGGACCTGTAGACCTCATGTTTTGTGACAAGCCAATTGTTAGGTACTTAGGTTGATTTGAATATACGAACACAGAATTATGTAGATGAGTTCATGGCGAAATTTGTAGTTAATTGTCATATTACGTTAATATTTAGAAACTCGTGTTATATCAAGGAAAAGGAATTTGAGGGCACAAATACTAAAATCATTTTACGTTTGTGAGCTATAGTCTTAATTTCTTTTCCACAGTAATGATTATTTCAATGCAGTATGCGAGATAAAAGAGAATTAAATTAATTTTAAATTTAAACAATTTGATGCTTAAATATTTGTTATAAAAACTTGATCGTCGTAAATCAAACGAAAATAACAATATTATACACTAGTCGCGTCCCGCGCTTTCACACGCGTAATTTCTGATCCCATGGCAACTTCAGAATTAAAGGTAGCCTATATATTATTCTGAACCCCTATCTATATGTATACCAAGTTTCATCATAATCGGTGCAGTAGTTTTTGCATGAAAGAGTAACAAACGCACATACAAATTTTTCAATTTTTCAATTTATCCTCACAAACTTTCGCATTGATAATATTAGTACGAAATCTTACACACTCTGTGTAGGAACTAGTATTATCTAGTATTCGTTAAAATTTGAAGTGACTGTTTCTAACATTCAGTAAGAACGCAAACGAAACAAGCAAAGTTTCGTTTGAATAAACGACATCAACGAGAATAAACTGAATTATATGGATATGTCTATATTAATGTTTATTTACTATCTTTATTCAAGTAAAATTGCTTGATGGTTACTTTAATGAAAGGGGAAGAAAGATAAATTTGTTTACACTCACTGTTTTTTAAATCAGTGCAGACCGACATTTTCGGACCGATTGGGAGGTCCTTCATCAGGGAAAGTGAGACGTTTTAGCAGTTACGTCTCTCCTCGCACTGTAGATAAATATTAACTTCAACAGCAACAATTAACTGTAACATAAATTGGGTTAAAAAAATTTTATACTTCGAATATTCATGTAACTCGAGTAAGAAATCTAGATACATATATATTTGAAGGAATATTTACTTAAATTACCTGTTATGTACTATGTTTCTCTTCTACGTGATCATTACTAGTTAGTCAATAATAAGTCCCATTTGAATAAATGACATAAATGAAAAACGAATTAATACACGATTAGTTGCGATGTAATAACATGGAATATAGTGGATACGAGATTATATAAGAATATTCTGTTTTTATCAATACAGTAATCATTTTATGTGCTATTTTGTAATCACTTTTTGTATAAGAGTACATATAACATTATATTTTGTTTTTAAATGACCGACTTCAATTAAATTGTAGTAATAATCTTTACTACAATTTAATTGAAGTCGTTACTACAATTTAATTAATTTTTATTGTAAGTTATTTTTTTGACTATTTTTATTAAGCCACAGTACAGATTTACTTTATTTGTAAATTAGTAGAATGCATTTCTCACATCATAAGAAATATCTTGGTTCTATATACATTATTGGAATATTTCAAAGTTTGAATATTTCAATATCACTTCGTACTACTGAATTGATTTTGACGTGATTTCGTATACAGATATCTGGATTAAATTGGATAAAAGCTATTTTGAAACGTCACATACACATTTTATTTTTAAAGCATTAGGATGTATTTTATTGATCTACAGACCGCAATTTTATTATAAGCGAAGCCACATAAGTCTTAATAAATATTATACAAAAAGACCGTGATTATTTAGCACTCCTAAAACAAAAACTATTGTATAACCAGTGCCAATTGTTATTTAACACAAAGCATTTGATAATATATAACCTGATACAAGAACTTGACAAATTAACATGTCGCATTGACCTCTGAGGTCAATAATAGGCCGTTTCGATGTTTATTAGCGGTTCTATAACCTTATCTGTTTATTAAGATTTATACAATGCTATTGTAAGGAGGTAAGATTTATCACATAGTGGTAAGTGTCTTAAAATCGAGTTCGTTCAGGGTTCGACGTCTTATAAAGGAAAAAAAAAATAAAGTCTACGAAGTATCTATACACATAAATAGCACATTTTTTGAAAATTATTGTATGAAATGTATTTAAGACAGTTATATCATATACTAGCTGCGCCCCAAGGCTTCGCTCCCGTGGGAATATCGGGATGATATTTAGCCTATAGGCTATAGCCTTCCTCGATAAATGGGCTATCTAACACTATAAAATTTTTTCGAATCGGTCCAGTTCCTGAGATTAGTGCGTTTAAACAAACAAACTCTTCAGCTTTATAATATTAGTATAGAATATAGATAATATTAGTAAAATAATAAATAAATAAATATTCCTGTACATTTAACACAACGCCATCTAGTCCCAAACCAAGCAAAGCTTGTCCTATGGAGACTAGGTTACTGATAGACATACATACAGTCATACAGTAGAAAATTACAACGTTCATCACATCATAATTTTCAACTAGTGGGGATCGAACCCACACCCTCATGCGCAATAGATCATTGCTGTAACAACTGCGCCATCGGGTCATCAAAATTGATATGCAGACACGACAATATGATATTAAAACTTATCTTTAAATAGTATAGGAAATATAAATATGATTTATTATCAAAATAAATACACACGAATGTAAAATTTTGCCAGGAAATTGTATTTCCTATTTAATCTATAAATTGTTACGTAAACATTAGTGTTTGATATATTTATTACTAAGTTAGTTAATTCTTTCCGGTGTTGTCTTCCTGATGCTATATATTATATAGCGGTTATATAAATGCGATACAATGTCTATAGAGCATAAAACACTAGTTAATTTAAGTTTATATCGGTATAGTTTAAATCGTCAATAGATTTATGTAAATACTTTTTTAATACAACAATCTAATGACTAACGGCCGTTTTTTGGATAAGGATTCATTAGTAACAGTAAGATTGATGATTTTTGACTTACGTGATAGCAATTTTTTAAAAAAGGTGAGAAGATAAGGAAAGGATGGTTTGAAAATTGAATAAATTAATGAAGAAGAGTAAAGAAAATGCCTCCAGTATAAAGAACAGACATAATGTTTTGTGGGTATTACGGACTTATATAGAATCAGTGTTCCAATTAAGTAATTTTTTCAGTCTTTAATGTCTATCTATACTAATATTATAAAGAGGAAAGATTTGTTTTTTTTTTGTTTGTATTGGATAGGCTCCGAAACTACAGGACCGATTTGGATGGAATGTTGTAATTTTGGATTGAGACTTTGTACAGAGATTCTTTGAAACCCCAGGAATGACATGGGTTAGTTTTTATCCCGAAAACCCTACGAAATTATGAAATATATACGTGGGTGAAAGCACGGAGCTCAGCTAATGTTTAATAAACATATCTGTTTATAATTTGAGCTCCCATTTTATTAATATAAGCGAAGCAACGACCACAAGTATAGTTATTCTCACTTAATAATGTTACAAACAAGATCGCATTGATCTAATTGTATCATTGTTCTATCTACCCTTTTCAAGTGACCCGTCAATCAGACCTTGTTACGACGAGCATTACTAAACATTATACAAGAATTGACACTTACTGGCATCACCTAAGGCGGATCTTCAATGTCACCTGACGTGCAGATGTCGAATGTAAATAAACGTATACTTATTGTTTGTATAAGTGATATTAAGAGCTTAGAGACAATCGTGCCATAGTTTTTGTTGGTAATTTTTCTATCCTACAACTGCTATAAGTGTGTAACTATGGATATTTGTGTGTGTATTTATTTCATTTCAAAGGTACACCACATCAGACATTTTAAACCTTAACCAGATAATATTACAATATCACTTATCTAATATGCATTAAAATTAAGGTATACACAACATATTTGGTGTATAAATAATACACTATAACAAAATAATATAACAGCCCTTTGTACCCTAGCAGAATATAGCTGCTTAAGATGAAGAAAGCCAGGTTACATATTTCTTTATTTAACGAAAGAGCATATTGTACGAATTGTCGCGAACACCGTTGGAAACAAAAAATAATTATAAGAAAAACAATTGAAAAAAGATTGTTAAGCAATTTCCGCGTGAAAAATTAACATTTATTCCTTATTTGGAATATTTGAATTATTTGAATAGTGATGGCTGAACCGGCTCTTAAAATGTCGTCTTATCTTTGAACAAATGTTTGGGCCACATTCCATTTTTTAGCATATATTACGGTTACATTGTTATTATGCGTAAATTTTACAAAAAAGTACTGTGAAAAGATTTTTTTAATTCCATTTGTATAATAATTTAATGATTAAATATTTTCGGTTATATAATTCATTAATATATTTTAAGACTTATATAACAATTATTGTACTTATTGTGGATGAGTTTTAATATGCTTTTAATTAACAATAAAAATGGTTTAAAAATCCTAAATTTAATTCAAGCTCTCAACAAACGAAAGGTTTCCATTGCATTCCAAAATCCTAACCGTGGGTACATTGGAATGTATGCAAATTATTGAATTAATTTCGTCCCAATTAAAGGCAATATGTCCTCAATACTGTTGCAAGTATCGCATTGAATATAATACATTGCGCAACGTCCACCAGCCGTTATAGATTCGCACGCACGTACCCCGTAATGGAAATGCGATGAAGTAATTGCGACTAGGTGTTAATGTGGTACTTTGTATTGTAATGAGTGGTTGGGACACATGATACGTTTGTTTGACATATGCGTTCATTATGCAGATTAGAAAGGATTATGGTATTTAGAATATCCAGTTGTTAATGTTTCCAAAGGTGTCAACTATACGGAATGTCTTTCTGTCTTAGCTTTAAGTTTTGGACACCGGCGTCTATTACTTTTACATATTATTATAATGTCTAAGGACACAAAAAGAGAGCATCTACTTTTAACAAAACGTAGGTACTAAGATTTCAAAAATCTTACATAAATACCATAAAACAGTTAAACTACGTACAGTACTTTAGTCTACTTTCTCTTTTATCACTAGAGAGAGAGAGAACTTCTAAGAGTCGAATGTGTTGCCAGTTTTAGAGACATTTGAATAGCACCTGTACAAAACTGACTCAATAAGTTGATACGTAAAACATTTTAATCGTTGGGCACCCCACGCATTTATCGTAAAAGACATCGAAATTTATACAATACTGTTAAATTCATACAACGTAATTCGGTGCATCTTAGAACGGTCATTTGCAAACAAAATAAAAGTCACGAAGCCTTGAAAACTGTAAATGTTTATATAATTCATACAAAAGAATGACATCGTAATGGTTAACAAATATCAGATAAAGATCGGCCCAGATGTGGTGCTGACGGAATATTACACATTTTACTGATTTTTTTATTTTTTATATTAATTAACTTGTTGGTGTGCTCAATCAACGTTTTGAAATATCTTGTTAATAATCTGTTAAAATATAATGATTAATTATTTATATGTTTATTTTCAAAAATCGTACTAACATTTATATCTTAAATGGACGGATGTTTTGTTCATTTGAAATTTAATTTATATTTTTATTATGTGTAATGCACTAATAACTCTCAAGAGAAAATATTATACACATCTTTTGTTCTTGTTTCATAAAACACTCGAATTCTTAATGTGAAATCCATGTTTAAAACTTCAAATTTCTATTTAATCTTTGTTTAAAAGTGGGAAGTGACAATTGACACAAGATGTCATTGGGATAGTAAAACTATTTCGCATAATGTCAAAGAGGCCATAAACAAATATATGCGTGTAGAATGTGTAATTATAATTATGTCGTCACCCGACGTGCGTAGGCGCAGTCTAAATACAGCTCACTTTGCATAGATTGATTGTTGAATTATATTGTTTATAGAGATTGGTAATTGTTGATGACATTTTAATACATTTGTATGGTCCTATTTATTTTAATGTATTAAACATTTGAAAATAAGAAAACTATTAGCTTAGAAAAATATAAATTTAATAGAAACTATTTATTTTGTTTCAGGTAATGCATGTTTCTTCATAATCCTCACAAGGGCTCAAATTCACCAGGTTTTTTTCTTACTTAGCGGCAAATATTGAACTTATGGTTGTTACATTTTAAAAGCCAAGGATCTATTTGGAAATACGATATAAAATGCTAGAAGTGAATTGCACTAATTTTTCATTCATATAAGGCTATCAAATTGCTATGATATTTTCATAAATCTCAACGTTATTGTCCGAGGTTAAAGTCAAATCATAAACAATAATTCGAACAAAGTTCAATGCAATACAGACTGACAATCGAAATGTAAAAACCATTTCACAGATAAACAAAATATTACATAATCTGTGATGACCTCCTAAGTGTTCCTCATTTAAAAATCGCATTTGCTGCGGTTTCTTGGGAATTCAGTTATTTTTGATAGCCGTGAAAATGGCGGGCTTTCGCCAAATCTTCGGTTGTGTAATCTATGCATTGTTCGTATCTGTGACGCAATCTTGTTTATCTGTGACGTGAAATGGTTAATCTAAAAGTAATTTAATTGTTCACATAATGCGCATTGAAAATACTGTGAAGTCATTAACTATATTTTTATGGAAAAGTATGAAATTTAATTTTGTTTTTACAAA
>LQNK01000999.1:7693-17787 GCA_001586405.1 Phoebis sennae
GTAGGGACAGCTTAAGTTGGATGAGATCGAGTTGATAAAAAGGGAAAAAAGGAGAGGAGAGAGCACGCCACCCTGGGGGACGCCAGTAGATATATTGGACCAGGAAGAATAAGTTTCGTCTACTAAAACGCGCTGTTGACGTCCTTGTAGGTAGCTAAGAAACCAATCTCTCACAGTCGAAGGGAAGTTAAAGGAGGAACGAAGCAAGCTCAATAAGACGTCATGGTCGACGGTGTTGAACGCATTACTGAAATCAAGAAGCGTGAGTATTGTGAGCTGCTTTTTGTCCATGCCTAACCTGATATCATCCGTTATCTTGACTAATGCTGTGGCCGTACTATGACCAGGACGGAATCCGGACTGGTAAGGATTGAGGAGGTTATTTAAAAAATGTCGAGTTTAAAGATAAGCAAAATCGGTGCGAGGGTAATGAAGAAAGAAGGGTTCAAATAGGTAAATATTTGTCTTACGTCATTTTGATAAAATTTGTATCACGCAAATAGTATTGAAAATGAAAAATGTTGAGTACAAAAATGCCCAAAACCGGTGGGGGGTAATGAGGATTCAATTGAGGGGGGTCAATTTAGTGATTTTTCTATAAATTATGTGGTTACAAATGAAAGGTCTTGATTTATACATATCAACGCGAGGTCTAGCTCAAAGCGAGCCACTAGTATGACAGTCAGATAATGGATAATTATATAATCCTTACTTCATCCAGTATTTTATATCTAAGTTCAATTTAGCATGGAAGCGGCGTGGTTTCCAAAAGGGTCTGCACAATAGACCGCACCTACTGTGAGCATTTATACATAATATAAGTATATCGAAGTATAACTGTATACCAAATCTTACAATCGTTAAAGGAAGAGTAGAAACTTTCAATTAAAAATCAATGTTTTTTAGGCAAGCGGAGCATTTGGTTCCCTAATTTCAAGTGACTGATCGCAGCCCATGAACATCTATAACATTAAAGTATAGCAGATACCTTGCCGGCTTGAAGGACGAGTGGGGATAAGGAGATGATTAACGATGGGAAATTGGGAGTAGAACAGGATAAGAATGGGATGGCTTATGGCCAATACTGGCCTCCGGGCCTCCGCTTGCTGTACGAAACACATTGCAGTACTACTGCACACCGATCTTCTGCAAATGGGAAAGTAATTTCACCGGTGTAAGCTTGGCCCAATCAAGCATTGCTCGGCTCTTTTAATGTTGAATTTCTTATTATATCCGATTATAATCCTATCATAGCTTTGTTTATCCTACGGGATTATGGTTAGTATGTTATTCTACTAGAAATATTTTTCATGGTAAAGCGTGTTCAAAGCCAATATATTTTCAACGTTACTAATGGAAAATAGTTTGTTTCTATGTCACGGTTACTAATATAAAGTTTTTGAAACTTAGAACCTTTGAAGGACAAACCTCAATCTAATTTATTAATAAATTATGCTATATCATGAGAAAATACACGAAAGCTTCGATCCCAAGTAAACATAATTCCAATTTCTGCTTATATTTAGGTGCAAAATTGTTTGATAGCTTAGCCTCTTTTATGTTAGACTAGGAGCGCCCCGGGGCTTCATTCACGTTAGAATAAGTTATTTAATTTTAAATCGTACTTCTATATAAGGTGTTATATAGTTAGCTAGCGTTTCATCATCGCGAGCAAAGCCGCAGGTGGAAATTAATTATTATTAATAACAGCTTATTATCATCACATATTATGTAGGATTCTAATGATAAAGGAATTATTCAAATCGGTCCAGTAATATTGGAGCCTGAATAAAGTAAGCCAACAAATATTTTTCTTTATAAAAGATAAACGATTAATTGTAATGATTCTGTGCAGGTATGATATAAAGGTATGTACGGTCATTGTTAAATTAATTGGCTAAGTTTCTCGTGCGAAATGTATTGTTAAACTTTATGATATTTCCGAAAATAAACTGCAGATGAACTTATAATTACGGATAGTTCTGAATTTGTAACGTATTTCTATCAAGAGTATTTTTCCTATGCCTTATCCTATTATATGATCGCCTAACTAAAAGAGTTCAAAAGAATATTCATACCTGCTTATATAATCCGATTTAACAACCACGATTCACGTAAAATGCAAATAACCAAAAGATACCGAAACTGATTGATCCCTCATAAACGTCGCTTAATACATTACGATTTCATTTACGATATCGTGACGACAAAATATGACCTTGTAATCTTATTTTTATTCATAACATCGGAATCAGTTAAAAAGCGAACGCTAAAACGTATAAATTTGCATGATAAACGTTTGCCGCACGGATATACGATTTTTAAGAAAAATATGACGATAGAGTTCGGGTCTATTTCCGTAAATAATAAATAACGATCGCGGATCCGTAGATATTTATTCTGTACGCGAATTTTCATCCACTTATCAACTTTTATTCAACTTGCAGACTTCAGCGCTTTTTACTGGTATTTTTAAATTACCTTGTGCTGTACACTTTTTACGTAGAGTACAATCAACTACTATAATCAAAAAATAAACATACTGGAATCATTATGAAAATAAAAGGTATATGAACACAAAATTTACTTTTTTTGGATGTTCTTGGGTGGTAATTTAACCTCACATTTTCAATTGAGCCGCACTTTGCAGTTTCCTATGCTTGCTAAATACCAAAACTTTGACGATAAAAACTAGAAAACTGATAAATTTACAACTATAGCTAAAACATATTTTCTATACTAATAAATATTACATTCAAAAACTAGAAATCAAATGCACATAATATTTAATTAACTATTAACTTTTAGTATTATTAGTTAACACATCATATCAAAGTTCATAAACAAAAAAAACACAACTGTCATTATACTACACTTTTCTAATAGTTAGTTCAAAAGTACAATCTTTGTTTCAATACACAGAATACAATGCACTTGAACTTTCTTCTAAAAACCTATATTCGTAGCATAAAACTTTCTTCTAAAACAGACTTATAATGTCTCAATACACAATATATACGCACTATGAAAAAAAGTCGTCGTTTATTTTCGCATCGGATCTAAAAATAGCATGACTTGTAGACGTTAAAAAAGTCCCTTCCAAAATCAGTCAAGTATAGCGTGTTTGAATCCCTTCGCTTTGACATTTAAACATCCAATTCAATTTGATTTTTACACACGTCATGGGCACGTCATATTGTCACGGTAATTGTAACACACATAAAAAGGACGTAATTGAAACGACGGAAACACAAAAGACGTGAAATAAAACGAAAAAGACAGCAGAAAGAAAATTAATTGTTATATTGAGCATTTCCTACAATATCTAGTACTAGCTGCGCCCCAGGGCTTCACACCTGTGTGAATATCGGGATGATTATAGCCTATAGCCTTCCTCGATAAATGGGCTATCTAACACTAACAAAATTTTTCGAATCGGACCATTAGTTCCTGAGATTTGCGCGTTCAAACAAACAAACTCTTCAGCTTCATAATATTACTATAAATAAAGATAAATGCTCAGGGACTAAATAAAACAATATTCATACATGAGACTTACAACTTCTCAATATACAGTACGTCTTCATTTGTTTTTCTTATCAGCACTAAAAATTGACTTGTAGACGTTAAAAGTCCCTTCCAAATCAGTCTCAAGTGTAGCGTGTTTGAAACCTTCGCTTTGACATTTAAACATTCAATTCAATTTGATTTTTTCACGCGTCACGAGCCCACGTCATGTTTTCACGGTAATTGTAACACACATATAAAAACGTAATTGAAACGACAGAAACATAAAGACGTGAAGTGTATTTTCATATTGAGTAATTATGCCAAGGCGAAGGGTCTCGTATAGATTGAGATTCGAGTCTTTGGTTGTTATATATTTTGATGATGTATTTATATTTCAATGTTATGTTAGGTTTAGACTAGTTTTTATTCCGAAAATCCTTCGGGAACGGGATACATACGCGGGTATAAGTTAAAAGCGATTCCGCGCGCCATTTCCCTCAAAAACTGCACTTTTATAAGGTCTATATAATAATATACCATACACCTTACACACAATGGAATGTCTAAAATATTAGGAAATATTGTCGTTTAAACATTCAGTACAGAGTTTTGATGTTTTAATGAAGTAATGTGATATAGGGCAAGATAAGTAAACGAAGTGCAGATTTTGAGTCAAATAGCGCGCGGAATCGTTAAACTTAACTTATTTGTAAACGCTAGTCAGCGTATGCTGTGTTATATTTTAACAGCGGTTTAGTAATCTTTATTTGACATTATAATACCTAAAAATATTATGATTGACGAATACGTTTGATTCTCGTAGAAACTGAACAGAAAACAAAGAAATTGTAATATCTCCCATTATCTTAAAAATTGATGTTTTCTCGATGTAATCTATGCATGAATAACAATCATTCATTAAAATGCAATATTATTCAGAAAATAACTATCGCTTTATGTAAATTGCTTTTAAAATAAATTGTGAAAGCAAATATTGTACGTGTTCGCAATTTACCGTCTCGCCTACCAATTACTATTTTACTTTGAAGCCGTTGCATGACTCAAAAGATAATATCGTTACAATTTTACAATGCTTTAAAAATCATTTTAATCGAGATTTTATTGCAAATATACGTTTTGTTAACTGCCAACGATTGGGAAAAGTGAATGTATACGAAAGTAATTGTACGTAAAATTTTAGTATTGTTTTACGTTTTTAATTGAAGTGAAAGATGGTAAAAAAGGGCTATAAAATGAACGTTTAAGTTATGACGAGCATCGTCGAGAATTTTAAAATGCGATTCCTTATATTACTTTTTTATGTTAAAGCAGTCAAGCGGGGCATGCGGTTCACCTGATGTTAAGTGACTGACCCCAGCCCATGAACATCTGCAACATAGGAGTGTCGCAGATGCTGATGATAGGAAGTTTGGACAGCATTTAGAATAGCATAGGATAGGAATGGGATGGGAATACAGGCCTCCGGACACCCGCTCACCGTACGAAACACAGCGCAACACTGCTTCACACCGTCTTCTGCTGGGGTGGGTGGTAATTACACCGGTGCAAGCTTGACACAATTGTACAATGCTCGGCTCCCACTCTTTTAACGCTGAAGATGACGCTGTACAGTGTCTAATCTGACATAAGCATAAAAATTCATCGATTCATCAAATGTCTTTTAAAATCCCCAAACTTACGTCTCATTTTTTTAGAAATGCTTAAAATACTATAGCCTGTAAAATCAACGGCATAAGTATAAAAATCCATTGATTCGTCCAATATCTTTGAATTTCCAAACTAACGCCACAATTTAAAAAAAAACTTCAGAATAGTATAGTCTCTAAAATCAATGGCATAAGTATAAAAATCGCGATCGATATCTCGATATCTTGGTCCAAAGGTTCAGCCCATATCCACCGTGACTGGTCATTCTGCGACATTTCTGAGACGAGGGTCGACCTAATGCGAAAATGAATTATGCAAGGAACAGCTCGTTATAAAATAATCAGTTTTAATATTTGTTTGAGGTCTATATTTAGATGGGAAATTCTGAGAAAGTATTACGTATTTTGTATGGTAATTAAATTGTAAGAAGATTACCAGACATTGTATAATTTTTTCGTTTATGTAATTCGTGGAATGTTAGAATTAAAAATATATATAGATGTAATAATATTAATTAAAATGTGAATTGTTTTTCCTTTAAACGTGACTTATACATTGTTTTTAGAGGGTAATTCTGCTGCATAACATCTTTAGCGATAAAAGAGTGGGATCCGAGCATTGCACGATTGGGCCAAGCTCGCACCGGTGCAATTACCACCTCCCCAGCAGAAAACCGGCGTGAAACAGTATTGCACTATGTTTCGTACGGTGAGCGAGTGCCCGGAGGCCTGTATTCCTATCCCATTGATCTCCCGTCCTGTCCTGCTCCACTTCCAACTTCTTATGATTAATCCTCTCCTCATCCCCACCCCTTCCTATATGGATATAAAATCCGACATATAAAAAAGATAAAATACTATCACAAATCAAATTGTACGTCCATTTAGATTGCTAAGATGAATAGGCAAAGGGTAATATTAAATACTCATAGATTTTGAACCGTAATTTTAAAAGGCCGGAAAACCTGAAGGGAACGGAAGCCGGCTTAATTAATGTAATGAAGGACCATTCAAGTCATTATTACATTAAAATCGGGAGCTACTCAAAATATCTCATGTTACGGCCCAAGTATCATATTTCAGAAATTAAATTTATGTTTTAAATTATTCAAAACCTTTCGCAGCAATTACTGAACGCTGATATTAAATTCCTTCGGGCGTTTGTGCTATTTCAAGCAATTACTGCGAAATATCAAAAATATGTTTTTCGTTTCTTCCCCGAATTCGGGGAGAACGGAATGGATTTCATTGAACAACGTTTTTTTATCAATACAATAAATAATTGTCTCATTTCTAATCGTAGATATCGTGCATATTCGTTAAGAACTAATTAAATTCAATGTTTCTAGTATCTTGGTGATTCTTTATTTTCCAGGACAACCATTTTCTTTGTATATTAAAATAAATCTAACGCAGAAGAATACATATAATCTGATCATCATTGCCTATGAATTATCGTAGAAGCAGACAGAGAGATATATAGAGATAAGGTCACAACATAAAAGTGAAGTAGAAAAAACAGTGTAAGATAGTAATTGAATATTTAAATAGAAACGGTCTTACTACAAAAAAGTTAAACAACTGTACAACAACTGTCTTAAAAAACATTACTATAAAAGGTTGTTTAATGATAGTTTAGAGATAGACGCTGCTTAAACACTGTCTAAAATAAAACACACGACAAGCTAAGACCATTTTTAGACACGTGTTTAAATTATTAGACGATGTTTTACAAGTTTTAAACTAATGTCTAAATAAGTTTTCGTAGTAACACAATAGTTTTATACTTGATTTATTTCGTACAAAACATCGATTTTCATTCTAACATGATAAGCAAAAACACGGTGATCATACAAAAATATAAAATATTACTGTTTGCTCGGTCTAACACGGAACAATGAATTTATAATAAATTTCCGTATGCAAAGCCGCATGGATTATGGATTATTTTAGGCGGCTTTTTTATTAATTCACAAAAGAGATTTTAAACGTTCTTCTATGTTTTTTGATGTTTTTTGTTTTGAGTTTTTTATAATTTTTGATGATGTAAAGTTATGATCAATTGTGATATTAAACGGTAATATAAGCTTGTATCTTAATTTTTTGGTCAATAATCAAAAAAAAAAACAATAACACCAACTATTGTTTTCGTGCTACTTTTCTGCATCAGTATATTTTTATTCTTTCTTGTCTGCAAATCGCATGATGCTATCTGGTCTCTACTATGGACATCGGCGATCAACATCATGTGATTAGAATGTTTCTTTCCTTATTTGACATCAGATAGTGGATCAATAATATGCCAAAAAAGACTTTTTCTAAAAGCGAAATAAATGTGCCACCTATCTCCCTTAAACCCCAGTAAAGAAACGACTCTTCACTTCACATCATTGACAATTCATAGCTCATATCTCAGACAGCTCTCGGTAGTGCTAAATTCGATAGAATAAATAACACTGACATCTTCAAAAAGTCACGAACGAGGCCATTAAGGGAAAATGATATAAAAATCTAATGTTCCTACAAAGCTTTGAGGGAATCTCACGAAATATAGTAGGCGTGAGATAAAATGCGATATCAGAATAATGACGCTTCGTGAAGAGCTTGTATCATATTATTTATGAGTTATAATGAATGTGAACTTATGCATCATTATTCTGCAGTGTTTGTATGGAGTTGTCATTTAATTATTTTTGGAATAATGAAAGTTATGCAATTAGGGCGAGTTTGGCGAGCTCTTGAAATTTTTGTGTATAGTGGTCCAATTTGGAAGATTTCTATGTACTCGCATCACATGTGCTTTATTAACGTTTATATATTCGTATTATTATGTAATTCCCAGCCTACTGAAGATTAAAATTATTAGTTAGAATTATTACATTTGTACCAAGTTATATGAAGCTATTATCCATTTTTCTTAATCAAAATTTCTATATCAATCTAATCAGTTTTGTTTTGATATATAAATAAATATTCCTGGACATTTAACACAACACCATCTAGTCCCAAACTAAGCAAATCTTGTACTATGGAAACTAGATACTATCAGTTATCTAGTACAGGCATTACTTAGTTTATACTTACTGCATACGTTTTTTGTAAATACATACATACTATAGATAAATTAACACCCAGACAGTAGAAAATTACAATGTTCATCACATCCTAATTTTTTGAACACACTCTCCGGCACAATAGACCATTACTACTATATGTGTGTACTATACTGCGCCTATCGGATCGTCAAATATGTTGTATTTGTTGTAATGTTGTATTTCTATTCTTTTTCTTTAATCCTTTCTTTATACCTACTCCTTGCCAATACTGAAAATGCATTTGCAACATCTACGTCAGATCGAGTAGACGTTGTTCTTTCTACGTAGAAAATATCTTGGACACAGCAACGTTCATTGTTGCACTCGTAAGTCCTTTTTAAATTTTGACACCCTTTCCATAAACAGGATTTCTGACGTTTCGGAGTAACAAAGTTATTATGTTGAAATTAAACATTTTCAGGCTGCCCCCGACGTATTTTTTAAACCTATACCTAATCCATGCCAAAAACTGAAAATGCATGTATACAAGTCTACTGTTGCTTTGCAACATCTACGTCAGATCGTTAGAACTTGTTCCCTGCTATGTACAAAATATCTTGGACACAGCTACGTCAAAACACGAATAAATTCAGCTTGACGCAATCCCGGGTGTCTAAAGGTTTGTTTTTACGAGTGCCCTCGATAAAGCCCGCCTGAAATATGAGGCGGATTTGCAACTCTGCGGCTGTCATAAAAGAAAACGCCAGGTGCCATTGTTGGTCTCGTAAGTGCCTTTTTAAATTTTAACACCCTTTCCATAAACAGGATCTCTGGGTAACAAATTGTTTTGGTGCGAAATGTGCGCGATTACGTTTGCATAGACAATGCAAATTATTCATAATAGATTTTAAGGTTATATATTAAAAAAATAAGTTAAAACAATAATATAAAAATAATATTAACGTAATAGATTTTAACGCTATTTATAAAAAAATTAAGCTTTAAAAATAATGTAGGATGGCAATTTATATTAACGTAAAACATAATGAAAGGTACACACTTATCTACATAAATTATTATAATGTCAAATTAGATTTTCGAAAAAATGATCTATTCAATAATTTTTAGTGCCAAAACTATCTGTTTTAAAAAACTAAAAATTACAAAATAGTTTTTCACTAAAAACCTAAACTGACCACAATTTTCCTCGAAAAATAGTAAATCAAAATCATAAGCACTTAATAATTAACGTAATTTGAAACATTTCTACGTTTCAACTATTCAACCAAAATGCAGTAATATAAAATATTTATGTTAAACATGCAGCTATTATAAATCGGATTTGCTGATATTCGGTTAAGCCGTAATGTATGCGCAGTCACGCGGTATTGTAGTGTGAAACGTTCATGGTTACAATTCCTACCCTTATTGTAACAAGATTTGGTACTTAAAATTATTTGAATTTATATTAAGCTATATTTGTATATTTATTAATTTATTATTTATACATATTTATTACTAGCTGTGACATGCGGCTTCGCTCTCGTAGCATAATGGTATATAGCCTACGTTAATCGTCGACGTAGCTTTCGAATGGTGAAAGAATTTTTAAAATCTCAAGTTTTCCTTTTTATAATATTAGTGTAGATATTAATTCACTTTGACCAATTTCTAGTAACAAGCCTGTAAAATAGAAGAACTTCTTTTTCTTTTAATTGTTCAATGTACCTTTATTATATACTAGCTTTTGCCCGCGGCTTCGCACGCGTAAACTACAAAATTAATATAGTTGTTATAAAAAATTATATTATGACTTTAATTATAAGTATTTTAATTACACGTTCGTCTTTATAAATAACTTTAAAATTTAATCGGAACCAAT
>LQNK01000999.1:18888-42570 GCA_001586405.1 Phoebis sennae
TATCGATTTGTCATTATTTTAAGCGAAATTGTTACAAATATTATCAATTTATATTCAAGGATTTATATTTCTACTCTAACAATATTTCTTAGTTTCGAATTGCTGAAAATATATAGAATATTTTGGAAAACTATAGCATCTATTAGAAGGAGACCTACATGATCTACGATATGGCCAAACGCCTATTGCTTTTGTCAGATATATTATATAGTGATCAAATTGTTTTTTCGTATAAAAATATGTACATCTTAAAAAACAAAGATAAATAAACTTGAATCACTTCCTATGTGGGTTGGTTTTATTATTTCTTTACATAATAGTAACGAATTTTTGTTAAAACCACATTATATTATTGTGTTGGTATCTTAAAAGTTATACAATTATATTTTCTCATTTTCTTATATATTAATAGATCTTATTTTAAATTTTTAATCTTTATTGTACAGAGAAGTCTTAAGTACAGTTATAAACAATATAAACTTGTAAGCCTCTATCCCACGGGAACCACTTGATTTTCCGGGATAAATCATACATATTATGTTAGCCTATAATATAATCAGCAATTGTGTAAATTTTCATCTCAATCCATGCAGTAGTTTTGGAGGAGTAGATGTTCAAAGAAACAGACAGACAGACAGACAGACAGACAGACAGACAGACAGACAGACAGACATGAAAGAAAAAAAATATTGATTTGCCTTCTGTATCCCTTATATTAACGCCCTGTATTAAAATTTCCCCAATATATTCAATGTACAAATTCTGACATGCTACGATTTTATTATATGTATTGATGTAATACATTCTTTTGTTTAACGTTTTTTCTTTACAGTGATTTACAGCCTTCATGATAACTATGAAATTTTAAGTCATCCAAAATTATTTTATACGAATGAATAAAATGGTGCTTAAAAATTGTAGGCTGTAGTATTATTAAGGAACTCTGTAATATGTCTTATTATATTCGATTACAGATCACGCAAACATTTGAAATACCAGTAAAGTTATGCATTCCAAATTAGCAAATCTTTGAATTATATCAAAAAATAAATAAATATTCCTGGATATTTAACACAACGTCATCTAGTCCCAAACTAAGCAAAGCTTGTACTATGGAAAGTAGACAACTAATATACATACGTAAACATATATATTTTTGTAAATACATACATACTATAGATAAATCATTTTCTACTCTTGGGGATCGAACCCACACCCTTCGGCGCAATAGACCATTTCTGTATCCACTACGCCAAGCAATTTTCTAGTTTAATTTGAACACGTGAAAATGATATTGAATATAGACTCCACAGACCTCAGTAAATATTCCATCAATTCTCCATCTGGAACTAGGAAACAACAATTGCTTAATTCTCTTTAATTGCTACACACGTGATTCGGCCTGCAACGCTCAAAGCACCAAATCAAACTGGCATTTTGTGCCATTCAATTATTCCGCAGGAGTCCAAGTGATAGGTGGTGATTAAGCATCGGCCAATTACTGTGGACCTTCTTTGATTATGGTCAGTGGAGCAGAAGGAATCCGAGATGCGTCTTCGCCTTTGCGGAATTTGTTGAATTATTCTGTATGCAGGCTACAAGAGGAAGGAAGGTCAAATTTGCTTAATGTTCTGTGATTAACATGTGCCTCGCAGTTCTTCCCTCGTAGTTATTTAAAGCTATATAACCTTTAGTATTCTGCATGAATCGGCTTATCATAATCGGAAATCATGTCTTGAAAATTGACGACCCGATTGGCGTAGTGGATACAGAAATGGTATTGCGCTAGAGGATGTGGGTTCGATCCACAGGAGTAGAAGTGATGTGATAAACATTGTAATTTTTCTACTTTAATTTATCTAAAGTATTTAAGTATTTACAAAAAAAAATATTTAAATTCTATTAATTATCTAGTTTCCATAGTACAAGCTTTGCATAGTTCGGGACTCGATGGGGTTGTTTTAAATGTCCAGAAAAATACAGTTTTCGAGGGAATCTTAGTTTCTGTACCGATTGTTTTATTTTTTTAATTTAGTCAGATAGTAAAGGAGGACAACACAATCTTCTAAGACCATCAAATACATCATCTTATATCAAAGGGTTGTACTATTTCTGGCATGCCTAATTTCGGACGAATTTGACATCAGCCCTCATAGTTCCTTGTGATCAAACAATCGTCTGACCCCTTTGTTGTATGAATCGATATTTGGTACACAGTAACCTGAATTTATGGGCGTACTATTTATTATTAAAGTGTTTATCATAAGTTTATTGAAAGTCCTTTCAATGTTAATGCACTATATGATAGCTTCCGCTCGCGACCGCGTCTATGTGAACTGAGATCCTTTATACAATAATTATGTTAATTTAACTGCATATTTAGTCAGGAGTAACACGCTCAAATCCTGGGTGGGGCAAAATAAAAATGTTATTGAGATTTTCTTGCAAAAAACCGATAACCTGATTACCTTATTTTTTTTTGTTTTGCAATGTAGCGTGCGTTATAAATAAAAAACAAAAACATATTTTCTTTCTTTCTTACTATCCTGAGTCAGGAAGTCAACGGTGTTGGTGAAACTTAACGTAAACCGTATTATATGCCTTCGAATAATATATAAAACGTAATCGCAATTGACACCGACTAACAATTTTTACCAGCAAAGCAGTTTTACCGTTTGTTTATTGTTAGGGCATTTGCAAATCGATGAGCCATCAGGCGTTTAAGCGTGTCATTCGATAATTGACCCTGCTGCACCAATGAAAGGGATTAAATTAGAATGAACGGTGTTCGTAACAACTTGAACGTAAACTCGTTTCCTATACGGAAAGTGCAACCGACTTTGTGAATATATTCCCCGAGGAATTTCAGAGGTCGAAGTTTGGGGAGCGGTATGCTGGTCTGCGTCAAAATTTGGTCGCTTTCAAGTCATTTTTATTCGATAATGCATATTACGTTTGTTCTAAGAATTTAGAGTTTCAAACAGTTTGCTTGCTATAATGATAGTGTTTTTACTTGGTTACGTGTCATACTCGAGACTTTTTATGTAGGTAATGTATAAGAACTATGAATGTTTAGTTTACAGATTAGAGAATAAAAGGCAGGCAGTCTAATAATATTATAAAAAGCATTTTTTTTGTTTATAATCTTTTCATACAAAAACTACTGAACGGATTTCAAAAATTCTTTTAGCATCTTCGCTGCATCTTCTTTGAGTTACATAGTCTACATAAACGCATAACAACTAGTTTTTTATAAAGAGAAAACATGTATTGTGGAATATTTGCATCATGTTACCGGATGCTTGCCAAAATTATAGGGACTATATATATAAATAATAATAAAAAAAATCTTCAATTAAATATATTTATTAAGCACTAGCTGTGCGGTTTCACCCACCTACATCTCCTATTACCGTGGGATTTTCAGGATGAACGCTGTGCTATGTCCTATCTCGGGTTTCAAACAATCTCTGTACATAATTTCATATAAATCGGCATGAAGAAGAGAAATATAGAAAGGCAGAGTTACTTTCGCATTTATAATATTAAATAGGGATTAAATCGCATAAAATATAAAGATATTCGGTTCAGATTTAATAGTGTTTACCTAGTTTTCCTTTTGTAGTCAAGCCAAAGGGTACCCATGATCCTATTTGACTTTCGCTTTGTGGTACAGACGTAATCTCATAGGTAGATTCCTATCAGATCTAACTCTTTCTAGGATAATAATTGCGTAGAAAAACGTTCAGAGAGTGGATAGGCATGAAATTCAAACAATTTTTCCCACAATCATTAAATGGAGCCTGTTTGAAAAACTGGTCAAGTGCGTCCTTAATATTTTTATTTTTAGTATTTTTTTGTTATAACCGCAACTAAATTACATAATTGAAAATTTTCTGGTTATCACGGTTTATGAGATCCAGTCTGGTGACAGACAGACATATAGACAATGTCTTAATTATAGGTCCTGTTTTTACTTTTCTGAACAGAATCCTAAATTTTATTTATTTTAAAACATGTTAAGATATCTGTGTCAAATTTTACGTATATCTAAGTTTTTGAGGTATTTGAGAAACAAACATACAAACTCACATTCACAATATGGGATTATTAATAGCTCACAAAGCTATAATTATGGACAAGGATTTAGTGGCTGTACATTAGTATCGGTAACATTCACAATAGAATAATCAAAGGGAATCGTAATTACATGTATTTCATTATTAATACGAGAACCTTGGATATTATAATGTTATACACGACTTAAATTAAATTATACATGTATTTGTATTTTATAAATATACATTTGCTCTAGCTTCGTAGGAGCAATATAAATAATTGATTATTAAGTGACTTTCAAAAAAACGGAGTAGGTTTTCAATTTGACCGTATTTCTTTTTTTATTTTTTTTAAATATTTGCGAAAAATAGAACGGACTTCCACTCGCTAAAAAGTAGAAAGTAACTTTTATTTATTTTTTGTTTAAATCTATAGACAGTCGGTGTTTTAACTCTTTTCAATTTAACAAAATTTTGCACCGACTTAATTTAATAAAAATTACTATTAAATATGTCGTTCAATTACAGAAAATACCAATAAAAGACAACAATATTTCCAGGACGCTTCATAAAACAGCATTTTATTGTTTTCATTTATATTCTAGACTATAGAACCCACGCAATGTTATGCATTCCAGTTTACACTGCTTTGAATAAATGAATTTTCATCTCTTCTCTGTTGGCTCATAAACGTTGGAATAAAAGCATTCGTTTGTAAGCAATGGTCACAGATAAATAATAAATCCGATCGGACAAATTTAGGGTGGACTTGAATAAGAATGACAGGATGGCGCGCTATTGGACATGACGGTAATAAACGGCTCATCATGACGTAATAATACTAATATCATAAACGCGATGAAAATGCATGCATGTTTGTTACACTTTTAAGTAAAAAATACTGTACTGATTTGGATGAAACTTAGTATACGTGTAAGTAATCTAGCCTTTTTGAATAGTGCCTATTAGAATAGGGTAGCCTCAACGAGCCGTACCGGTAAAATAACCACCCCCCCAACGGAAGATCGTTGTGAAGCACTACTACACTGTGTTTTGCTCAGTGAGCGGGGGTCCGGAGGGCTGTATTTCCATCCGTCTCCTAATTTTCCATCATTAGTCCTCTCTATACCCCTTCCCCTTCCTTCAAGCCAGCAAGGCATTTGCGACACTTTGCTGATGTTCATGGGCTGCGGTAAAATATTGATTTCTACGTATTACTACAGCATATTACTATTAACTAGTCATCATGACATAGTGGCATAGATACGCGTTGACATATCAATTATCATAGAGGAGAAACAATAATGTCAAGTGTACTATAACTCGAAACAAGGAACACGCCTGATCGATGCGTTGCAACGAAGAATCCAACTTGCTATGAATTTCAAATGACATGGATATGCGTTGACATTGCAGCTAACGTAATAAGAAACAATAATGTCAAGTGCATTATAACTCGAAACAAGGAACAAGCGTGATCGATGAGTTGCAACAAAGAATCCAACTCGCTATGAATTCCAAATGACATGGATACGCGATGACATTGCAGCTAACGTAATAAGAAACAATAATGTCAAGTGCATTATAACTCGAAACAAGGAACACGCCTGATCGATGAGTTGCCATGAAGAATCCAACTCGCTATGAATTTCAAATGACGTGGATACGCGTTGACATTGCAGCTTACGTAATAAGAAACAATAATGTCAAGTGCATTATAACTCGAAACAAGGAACACGCCTGATCGATGACTTGCAACGAAGAATCCAACTCGCTATGAATTTCAAATTGATACGCGTTGACATCACAGTTAACTTGTTTGTGAGATCTGTACACAATGATACAACTCTGTTAGAAATGTTTTAACATCGTATAGTGTTCTTAAAATGTTTGTTTAGAAATAAAAAATAACCCACATTAATCTAAGTAATGTTTAGAAGTAGATTGTAAAATACTCCGGTTTAAATAACGTATTTGTAATATGCTTTGAAATTTATGTTAGTAAAAATTATATTGTTTGTTTTTGTTAGATCGAAGGAGATATGCAAGATTTTTCTAAAGTACATTATCGATTGCCCCGGCTTCGCTCGCGTTCATCACAGATAAAAAATCAGCCTGTCTGTGTAGAAAAAATCATCAAAATTCGTGCAGTAGACGCGGTAAACATATAAACAGAAACACTAATATAAATTTATTATTTGTAAGAAGTTGCATGGTAGGATTGATTAATAGTTATCCACAATCTATATCCCGAAAACCAGAGGGTACGCCAAGTTTCGAGAATATTATATTAACACATTTACAATACTTATTTATTTACGACCGACGATGATGTACGAAACCGATCGTGTTTAAATAAATAAGTATTAATATAGTGGAATTGAAAGTATAAAAATGTGTTTTTCTTCACATAAAAGTAACATACAATTCCATCAAGGAGTATCAATACAAAGTATAAAGTTTCAAGAACCTATTCCGACGCAAATTTTTACACCGTATTATTGTTTCGACTTTGAGGTTCAGTAACGTGTTTTATGATCCCTTTTCGCAATATTTATGCCAGGTGCCTTCAGCACCAAATTGCGAAAATAAAAGGCACTCAGCCTAAAAATAAAATGAAGTGTGATGGGTGACAGAAAATCGGTTGCCCTTTAGTAAAATTACAACGAAAGCTCCCGATTTCTATCACCTTCCGAAATTCCCAAATCTGTAAACGTAAACGGAAAGTAGACAAGGTATAAATAGGATTCCGCATTGAATGAAATTACAGTCTCTATATGAAATGGAAAAAGGTCTGGGAATGGCATTACTTGGATCCGATACCAGAAAATATCATTTGCCAATTGAGTGTTTTATACAAGGTACCTCACGTAGGGGCTAGGCAGGAGGAATTTTAATGAGCTGGAAAGTTCTGGGGAGGACAGGGTGACGGGGATGACCTCAAGACTATTCTACGTGTTTTATCTGTTTAATTCTTATCTGAAATAAAAGGTGAGTAAATGATAAGCTTGGTACGTTATAAATTGTTCAGGTTTTTATGCAAATTTAATCGTGAATGAATAATTCTATAATTATTTGACGTTATAAGGGAACGTTGTTCATTTTTTATTATTTTTTTAACCTGATTTTTTTGTAAGAAATTAAAAAATAAGTATCTTTAACAATTGCACAAAAACATAAACCGTTATGGTTTTGGTTTATGTTTTTGTGAAATATTTAAACACATTAAAAACGTGTAACATTTTTACCGGTACCGTTTAAGAATCAGAAAACATAATAGTTCATACAAACAACCGTAAAACGAATCGCTTGTTACAACTAAATGTATAGTTCCACTGGGGGCCGTAAAAATACCGCAACGTGAGTGCCCGCATTATATAACTATTTTAACTGATCATATTTTGGGTTGCTCTATGAAATCCTACTCATATTATAAATGTGAAAGATTTTATGTTTGTTCGTGTGTCAGTCACCAAGGAACGGATGAACGGGTTTATATAAGGTAGTTATATACTCTTTGAAATAGGGTATAAGCTGGATTGTTGTTATCTTTGATTGTTCTATAGACCCTGATCTGAATGCGAGGGAAGTTATGGGCAGACGCTAGTCTGTACTTTATATAACTAGTGGCTTACTCCGACCTAGACCTCGCGTTGTCTACACTAATATTATAAAGAGGAAAACTTTCTTTGTTTGTTTGGTTGTAATGAATAGGCTCAAAAACTACTGAACCGATTTTAAAAATTCTTTCACCATTCGAAAGCTACATTATCCACGAGTAACATAGGCTATATTAGTTAACACTAAAGAAAATATCGAGTTTGAAGATGAGTTATATCGGTGGGGGGGTAACGTAGATAGGGGTGTGAAACAGGCAATTTCCATATTAATAGAGCCGAGTGTGATATCAAATAGAAGGTCCTGATTTATACGTTACAACACGAGGTCTAACTCGGAGCGAGTCACTAGTAAATTGATACTAATAGATCTACCTTCGTTTTCTATTAGGACTTAATAGTTATTGTTTCATAAACATTATATTATCGCAAAACAAATTATTATACTACAATGTAATATTCATTTTTCATCTCCCAATGGAGCAGGTTTTCTTACGAAGGTTACATTAATTAATTACCTATCTTTACAAGTATACAAATTGTTGAGGGATATATCAAACGTAAGCTTGCAAACTTTGCTTGTTACGTAACTAAGATATTCTAAAATAATGAAACTATAATAATGTGCATCATCTGATGGTATCACTCACACATTAATTATTTTAAAATATCATAGTTACGTACCGAACAAAAGACCAGATTTTTTTTATATGTATTAAATTATTAAATAATGATATAGCTTGTGCGTTTGAAACTGCGACGAATACATCTAATACCTTTTTAAAAAAAATTGCCTGAAAGAGCATTGTACAGTATCAAAAAATAAATTTTAAAATATTTTTTTTTTCTTTGCACCATCTTGTGCCTAACTCAGCAATGCTTGTACTATGAAAACTGGATTACTAAAAGACGTGCTTAAACATACTTTTATTTTGTAAATACATTAATACTATAGATACATTAATACCCACTAAAAATTACAAAGTTCATCACATAATAATTTTCTACTCGCGGGGATAGAACCCACAGCCTCCGGCGCAATAGACTGTATCCACTACGCCAATCGGGCCGTCAAAAATGTAAGTTTATTCTTAACTCGTTATTCCTAAAAATAAATGAACTTTATAAAAACATTTCTTGAACAGCAGTAATACAATCCCGAGGCTTTGGCAGGATTACGCCTTGTTAGTGGAAGACGTATTCCAGTTGTAGCAATTAATTCAAGTCACTCCAGTTATTTTATAACTACGCGCATTTAAGACGAATCCTACTAATATTATAAATGCGAATGTTTGTGAGGATGTATGCATATATTATTTATGTATGTATATTTGTTACGAATTAAAAAAACTACGGAACCGATTAAGATGAAACGTTGTATACATATAGTTAGGGTTCAGAATAATATATGGGCTACTCTTAATCCCAGAGTTACCACAGGATCAGAAGTAAGGCGGGTGAAACCGCAGGGCTAGTACATTATATTTTGCTTGCGAAATCTTACTAATTTTACAAATTACGTAAGTAGTTTTTGCGTAACAAACACACAAACATACATCCGCAATAACTTTCGCAATTCAAGTCAAATTTACACGAATTTAATACGTGATCAATTCAACTATTAGCCAACTTTAAAATCTCCTAATAATTTGAAAGTTAGAGACGTTAAATTTTAAAGTTAGGAAAATGTATGTTTTAACCGAATTTTATACATGACAAATTGGTAATTAACTCTGCCTTCACTCCCCTAATATAGAAGATTTGTGATAAATAAATTTAATATGTTTATGAGGTGACTCAGGTTGTTCAGATGCAGATGAAATATGACAACACACACACAACACAACGCCATCTAGTCCCAAACTAACCAAAGAAATCAACTGCCTCGTTGGTCTAGTGGTTGCATCTTTGACTACAGATCGAGGGGTCCCGGGTTCGATTCCCGGGTGGGGCCAAAAAAAAAATGTTATTAGGATTTTTCTGACAAAGAAATCATAGTAACAGCCCTGAGTTTGGAAGTTGGCGGTGTTGGAACAACCCCGTGCCTCGGAGAGTACGTAAAGCCGTCGGTCCTGCGCCTGATCTCTCTCCGGTCGTGTCGGTCTGCCGTCCCATCGGGTTATGAGAGTAAAAGGAAAAGAGAGTGCATCTGTGCTCGCGCGTACACTTGTGCACTATAATATCTCCTGCGTAGCTGGCTAGTCTCTGTTGAGATTGGCCACCATGGCCGAAATCGGTCTGGGGAGCTATTATGCTATTATTATAACCAAAGAAAACTTTGGAAACCAGATAACTGATAGACGTACTAAAACATACTTTTTGTAAATACATATATACTAAAGATAGATAAACTCCCATACAGAAAATTACAATGTTCATCACATCATAATATTCTACTCGTGAAGATCGAACTCACACCCTTAGGCGCAATAGACCGTTGCCACATGCACTGCGCCAATCAGGTCGTAACAACCAAAACAAACATAATGTTATGTCAAAATTTAGTACTTTAAAAACACAGATATATAAAAAGTCTAAGAGAAACTGATATTAGCAATGGATTTTAATAAAGAAAGGGACGTTTATAAATGCCTCAATTACCTATTAAAGTTTTTAACCACTGTGATATACAATTATTAATTAGTAACACATTTATAAAGCACACATCTCGCCGGAATCCGTGCCAAGAAACTCAAGCCAAGCCGGAATTATTACTTAACATTTGCTTTGTCAATGTGGTATATGCTTCAATATATCCCATATAGCATACTAGATTTACCCTTGGAGTTTTGGCGTATATTTTTGTCGAATTACTCAAACTCATAATTTCATTAAATTGTGATCGTTAATATGGTGTTCCAAGTTTCAAATAAATCCGTTCTGTAGTGTTTTTTTTACTTAGAAAAAGGAGGCAAACCAGCAGGCGCAACCAGCCTTTAAAAAATGATATGCTTTTCTGGACCCTATGTCGTCACGTGACATTGTAAACGGTTTATAAAAAATAACAAGACATAGTTAAAATTTGTAACAAAAGTGTAACATTCGTATAAAAACTCACTAAGAAATAATATTGTATACGGTAAATAAAAAAATACAAAGTAGTCTTAAATGTAAAACTTCTTTATCACCATTTCCTTAAATATGTATTCCACTTATAGAAACATTTAAGTAAAATCAAAATTGATACGACAATTTGAAACAAAATTTATGATCAAAAAATCCTCTCAAATGGAATTAAGGTGTGAAAAAGAGCTAGTTTAATAATAATTCTTATAAAAGAATCCTACGCGAGGTAATTCCAATCTTAAACAAAAGTCATGCTCCACGAAGTGGCAATGTCCTTACCACCATAACATTCTAATAATACAAAATAATACGAAATGTAATAAGAAGTAATTGCGAGCAACCACGTGTAACATGACGAGTACAATCAAAATGCAATTTTGTACAGAGGATGTCGGGGTAAATAAGGTTGCCACTCGCGCGATATTTCATTCCTATTTATTTGATGCCGTCTTTATGAAATCATAGTCGTAGAATGCTAGAACAGTACATATTGTTTCGTTGCGGATACCTTTATTACGTACATATTGCGTTCTATCAAAAACCAAAATTATTAAGCAGTTATATAGCTCGCTTATTTCTTAAAGTAACGAATACTCAAAACACTGATTAGAAATGATTATGACACGCGGATGAAAGACGCTAATGAGCATTACATAGGGCATATGACACAGCTAGTAAATCATGGCATAATACAACATTGCCATACAATTTTTGTCGCAATATTAGTAGTACAATATTGTATTCGTTACAATACTTCGTTTATTATAAGCTATTCATGAGAAATTTTTATTTTGACGACCTTACTAAAAGTAATTAAAATTTGAATTGAACATACATAATAAAACACCTTGTCTTACATACAATTTCAATATCAATTATAGAGTTTGTTCCAATTCACTATTTTTAATTAAAAATTATTAAAACAATACGCACAATCCCCATGCAAGGCGAGACAAATTGAAACTTATACAAACATTTATTATTTTCGTCACAATTGTAATATTTCAAACGTCTATTCACGCCCGGTCTCCCCAGGCCAGTCGGCCGCATTGTACGGGACAATTTTGTACTCTTGTATCTCGTTGTTTTTCAATCTTTATCTGTCCTGATTTTGAATAAAGGTATTTCGTGTTTCCACGTTACTATTGTACTCTCATTTTTTGTTGTTAGTTGTTAATGTTATACTTAGGGCTCATTACTTATTATTTAATATTGTTTTGAAATGCGTTTATTTAAAGAATCGTGTATTATTTTTTATATTTTATTATTTCAGAAATCAATTCAAAATACAGATATTTCTACTCCCTACGAGCGAAGCCGCGGACGGAAAGCTGTCTATACTATTATTATAAAGAGGAATGATCAGTTTGTTTGTTTGTATTGAATAGGCACTGAAACTCGGCCAAACTGGATGTTGTCGACATTTTATAAAGAGATATTTGAAACTCCAGGAATGACATAATATTTGTTTTCATCGCGAAAATCCTACGGGAATGGAATATATACGCGAGTGAAACCGCGGAGCTCAGCTAGTTAATTATAAAAATATACATTTCAAGCTTAGTAACACAATGCAATCTATCAACAGAAAAGGCTAAACTAACCTACATTTAATCAGCGATGATTTATTACAGCAAGTTAAAATTTTAATTTTCAATTTGTATGTTTTTAAAATAAACACTTATTACCTGAAATAATAAATTATGCGAGTCATAAATCGCGAACGTAATCTAAAACAATTCAATTTGCAACACAGACTGTAATTACAGTTTTATAGTAATCGTATAATTGCTATTGTGAGTAAACTTAACAATGCTTTGCGTATTGTTTAATTAAGATGGCCGTTTAATATAGGCTAAGAGCTGGGATTTTTTTAGTTTTAACCAACTTTCATATAAAGGAGGAGGTACTCAACTCGCTAATATTTTTATGCATACTACCGCATTAGGCGTGTTAGCTAAAGTCCGATTATCTCCTCTATTAACTTCTCGAAACACAACACTAATAAGCTCTGATGTTAAGTTTTAATGATGTATATATACCCATTATACTATAATTCTAAGACTGAATTGTGACTAGCTCTGATGTGATAAAAGGTCACTTCTTTTTTTTCTTTTTTTGGCAAAAAGTTATTATAATATCAATAAAAAAATGCTGTGTAAGAAAATCGTTTATCCGAATGTTCCATATTGTTTTTTGTTTTATTTAAATACCTATAACTGTAAATAAAAAATGACCGACTTGAAGCTAATATCTTTATAGAAATCTTGAACGTACGTAATTATTTTTTGCATCAAAAATGTGAACTTAAAATTCGTCAGCAGTCTACAGATTACAATGTTAATAAATATCATTGCTATTTATTTATTAAAGTCTATAAATAAATGTGGAAATAGTGTAAAAAAATAGTTTCAATTCTATAAAATATTACAATTTACTAAGGGTTAGAGAATTTTTCAAAATACACCATAGAGTACGGGATATAAATGGCTTGTCATACACCAATATTTCCACGTCAAAAACATGTGCTCTGCGTTCTTGAGAACTTCTGAGATTATTATGACTTTAGTAAATACATATATAGGGAATGCTTTCAAAATGTATAAATTTTTATAGGATGTACTAAATCGGTTAATAAGTTAAAACTTTATTGACTATTTACTCACTTTTAAAATCAGATCTTACAAAGTATCCGTAATAACACATTTATTAAATTTAAATATATCATTGTTTATATTTAGATGTATATAAAAAAATAAAACATACTTTAAAAAATACCCTGTTTACACTTTTACGAAGAGTTTGAGTTATTGGTTTCAAATACCCATCTTAATAATTGTGTAAAAGTGATAATTTTTATAGAAGTTTGTTACTCGATCACGCACCCATATAATCTGTATTAACAAGTACTTCATCCAAGTCCATATAAAGTAAAAGTTGTAAGCGAAGCTAGTAAGTATATAACAGAGAAACATCTAAATAGAAAATTTTTAATTGTCCATAGCGTCATCATTTTCCATAGCTTATAAATTGTCACATTATTTGCATCCATCCACGTCCGTTTCGGTTTAAAAGACAGCTCTTAGACTAGTAAGTATATAACAGACAAAAATCTAAGTAGAAAAAAATTTCATTGTCCATAGCACCATCAATTTCCATAGCTAATATCATCATCATTTCTTTCAGTTTAAAAGTCAGCTCTTAGACTAACCGGGCCGCGGAATGATCGAGCGATTACTTAGGCTTTCCGAGTTAATAAGTAATTAATGTTTATTGGGTTTAAAGGTCACGAGTTAAATGTTTGGCGAGATTAAACTTGCTCTAAACTTTTATTATTGTGTAATTCTTGCAATAGAATAAAAATACTTGAGCCTGACTTTTTCCTTGATGGAGTACTTAAATTGATGAAACTATAGTAATATAAAATGTTGATAGTACGTTATTTTTTTTTTTTAAGAGAGTAATATAAACATTTATAGGTATAAAAAAACTAAACAATTCCAGAAATATATCTTAAATTATTTAAAAATCTTAAATATTTTAAAATGAATTCATCTTGAAAAACTACTATAAATTTAAAAATAAATTAGAATTCATTTTAAAATATTTATGTTTTTTAGTTTTCACCCTTTATTTGTCCTATCTTTTCTTGATTATATTTTGAAATAAATGTGGTATACATCTATCATTTGGCTGGAATGCAAATCTAAATCAACACGTTCAAATCTGCTCTAAAAGCAAAAGATAGTATCAAATATGTGATAACGAAATTGGTTCCCATAGCACGGCAAGATTGGCTTCAAGAATTCTCTTTAATTTCTCTTCAAGAATTCTCTTTCTAATTCTGCTCCTGTCCTGTAAGGTAAATTACAGAAATAGCTTTGTGTTTTCTTGTAATTTTCTGAAAACTAATTCTGATAGTAGATTAAACTGATAATTGCTTATTTTGATTGCTTACGCTTATCAGATCTAAAAAAGTGATTTATGCGTAATTGAAAAACAAATACGACGGAACAAAACGATAATCGCTTATTCCATAAATTTTACAAAACAAGAAAGGGAGGGGCTTAATATGTCATTATAGTAACCCTTCTGTAATTCCCATTTCGAATTATATTATGTTAATGCATTAGTTATTTATTTGTCTACTACTTTATAAGGTAATAAATAAATTAATATATAATTCTATTTATATTTACTTAATTCCCAACAAACTATAATTAAAATCAATACATATACCATAAATCTATTAAATATAATGGTGGCTGTCAAAAAATCACAAAATAAACAAGAATATCTATTAAAAATTCTCTATATTCAGCACTTTTATACAAATAAAACTTCACTGCAAAATTCCCACAAACCGGAATTTAATTACAAAACCACGAAGCATTTGTAACCAAAACAAAACACTTTTAAAGAATACAAAAGAATTCTATTTATTCATAATTCTCAACAAACTATAATTAAAATCAATCTTAAGTTGCAAATACCATAAATCTATACATATAATAAAACAGTAACCGAACCATTTCTGTACATTGAATATTTTTCAAAAAGAGTAATTGGTATGCAATATGTATGTTCTATAGATACCAAAACCATGGTTAAATTTTTTTTTCTGTTTGTATGTTCGTCAATCACGCAATAACCACCAGGCAGATTTTGATAAATTTTCACATGTTGATAGATCATGATTAGGTGCAAATTATAGGCTACATTTTATTTGAAAAAAATATATTTAGGGGTGGCTTCCTATATATGTAAATGGAGGGTAAAGAAATAAATATAAGAGTACATCATTAAATGAGGTGTCATTGGATAGGTCTTTGAAAATGAAATAGAGGTTTCTAAATGCGTTTTTTGCTTAAGTAAATATTTTTTGAGATTTACGCTCCTAAAGTCGTGAAAATGTCATACCACGTGATTGTGAGATTTTGGTTGAGTTGCGGACATGCTTTTTTATACTCTTAACTTATAGATTAAGACGTTAAAACACTCAATGAATCCTCAAAAACCTTCAAAAAATAACTAACTCTCTGCCCGCGGCTTCGCTCGCGTGGACTTTTATTTTCTGTATTTTTAAGTTTCTGTTTTTTTAAAGAGGCGCGCGCTCTGTGAGATTTTGGACAAACCTATTTTCATAGAAAATTATTAAAAAAACTATAGACACGCGCATATATCACTGGTCCTGCGATCGTAATTTTTTTAAACTTTAGTTGTGCTCCTCTAAAAATACAGAAATTAGTAGCCCACGCGTGCGAAGCCGCGGGCGGAAAGCTAGTATATAATAATACGGTGGCTGTCCAAAAGTTACAAAATAAACAAGAATAACTATAAAAAATTCTCTATATTGAGCATTTTTATACAAATAACACTTGATTGTAAAATTCCCAACAAACTGGTATTTAATTACAAAACCACGTAGCATTTGTAACAACAACAAAAGACAGTCATTGGCGCTGTAACAAAAGATACGGAAGATCAATCGCTAACCAGAGTTATTCAGCGAACAAGTCAGAGTAACTGGCGGTGATCCAAGACAAGATTTTATAACAAGAAGAGAAAGGCTTCAAATATAAAAACAATTGAAATATGGTCTTCCCGTTAATCTATAAAAATGAGATCGAAGGCGATATTTCATTTTGAAAAATATAAAAATAATCAAAAATATTTGAGTGGACGTTAAAATTAATTAAAAGCAACATAAAGTCTCCCTAATTATACCATAAAATTAGAATAAGAAGGGAAACATTGCTAATAAAACAACCCTTAAAGGTTGAAATTAGATAACTGATACACATACTTAAATAAACTTTTTTTTGTGAATACATGCATAGTATAGATAAATTAAAACCCAGACAGTAGAATATTACAACGTTCGTCACATGATGATTTACTACTCGTAGGAATTGAACCCACACCCACCGACACGGCGCCATTGATGCATCCACTGCGCCAATCGGGTCGTCAATTTCAGTATAACTTTCAACCTAATTAAGCAAGGTCTAGGAGTCCTATACATAATCTTCACACAAACACAGACAGTGTCTCAAATGGATGACTTTTACATTCAAATTGTTCCGAAGTAGCCCAAGATACCATGTCGGTGAACGATATCAGTGTGTGCTGTACTAGCGCGCTCTGTGAGGAGTTTGACTTCCACCTATCTATTTTATGGTTATTCAGCAAGGAGGTCAGAGGTGAGCTGGCGGTGATCCAACGCAAGATTTGATTTTGAATGAATCTTTTCCTCACATTCAAGCTTGGCGACCGCGCTGTCTTATTTACTTAGCTGAACCTGAATCGAATTTAAGATTGGAATATTGTGGCGTGATTTATTTTTTAATGCTGGATTGTAACGGTAACCAACTTGATGCATTTTACTATTACGACAATGTTGTAAAAATTACAATTGACGCATAGAAAATGTGATAAATAGTGAGGATCGTTATAAAAATTAGACACAGATTTAATTTAATTTGCGTATGTAGTGGATTTCTATAACAACATAATATCCTCTTTTTTTCTAGTCGAAGTTCCTGTTTGTAAAATTATATTCTTTGTTTTTATTGCGTCTATATTAAAATCAATTTTTTTTATTGTCCAGGAAATGAGTCGACATCATGCTCCTTTCAAACTGCTGTTTTCTTAATACATCGACAAATAATTTGGGATCATAAAACACTCGAACATAATAACCATTTGAAACATATCCACAGTCAAAGCGATATCTAATCAAGCAAAGTCTAATCGGAGTCAAACTAGCCAATTCAACTATATCAAGGAATGCAATATGACGAATGAAGGAATGTTTTGTGACGTCCTACTTCTGAAACCCCTTGGAGCGTAAGAACCGTGGCACGGTCGATTGTTTTGAAACTACGAATGTAACGCAAGTTTAGAAGTAATTTGTAGAAGGTTCAATCAAATATGTTTAATCAAATACCCCGTGTGACGATGGGTAGAATACGTATGTCGCCGTCCCATTTCTACCCGTGGGCGTTGTAAGAAGGTAATTCTGCTGCATAACATCATCAGCAATAAAAGAATGGAAGCCGAACATTGCACGACTGGAAGTGAAATTAACACCCCCACAGCAGAACCTGATTCTTTGAACCTTAGTCGTTAAAGAATAATGGGCCAGTGAGATAAAAAAGATCCAGGAAACATTTAACTTTATTCTTTCCCTTTTTCGTGAAATGATAAACACAAATACTGTTTTATCTTTTTCTAAGAGGAATTAAATAAATCTAAGCTTCAATTAGTACTAAAAAGAAACAGAAAAAAAAGAAATTTTCAAATCGGTCCAGCAGTTTTTGAGTTAAAACCATACATACATACACACAAATATTCCCTCTTCATAATATTAGTATAGATCAGTTATTCATATTACCAGGTCAAAGGAGATTACAACTGATACAAATCATATTTAAGCTAATGTATTTATTTTAATCCATTTCATGATTTATGATTTTTAATATAAATCATGAATTCAAACAAAACACGATAAAAACTTCCATACAATGACGAAACACTTAATTCACTAGAAATCTATTAAGTGATACCAATCTTTGTTAATACGATTAAATGGAAAAGCTATACCTAGTGCATTTATACATTTAAAGAGTCTTCATAAAGGCCTTTCACACAACACGCGCAGATTGGTGGAACTGCTACCGTTTTTTTTTATTTTATTGCAGACTGAATTTTGTGAGGAGGAGAATTTTGTGTCGTATAAATTATATTTTTGTATACTTACTTTAGAGAAAGGTAGAAACAGTAAACCAAAGAGGTTTCATAAATTAAATTTAAAAATATATTTCCCCCATGACCTCCCACTGGATCCGCGCCTGGGTATGGAAGACTATCTTCATACCAAGCGTAGACGTTGCTAGAGGTCTCGCGGTTATCCCGTTTGGCAACGAGTTAGAATATGTATGTGGCGACAAAAGGTAATTCTGCTACATAATATCATCACCAATAAAAGCTCACACTGGAGAAATCACCAGCCTCCCTCCCCCCAGCATAAGATTGGCGTGAAGCAATGTTTTGCAGGGGGCCCCGGAGGCCTGTATTCCCATCCCATTCCTCTTCCATCCTGTTCTACTCCTCTCCCAATTTCCCATCGTGAATCCTCTAAGATCAGGTGAACTACATGCTCCGCTTAGCTGCGATTACACGAAAAAACAAACGTAGGTGTAATAGACGCCGTTCACCATATCGTGACTCAATCCTACTACTATTATAAAGGCGAAAGTTTGTAAGTATGGATGTATGTATGTATGGATGTTTGTTACTCTTTCACGCAAAAACTACTGAACCGATTATGATGAAACTTGGTACACATATAGATAAGGGTTCAGAATAACATACTTTTAATCCCGGAGTTGACATTTAATAAGAAGATACGCGGGTGAAACCGCGGGGTACAGCTAGTTGGGAATAATTTTAACGCGAATGTTATACGTTTGTAACGAAGACGCGTATAAAAAGCGAATTTCAACTTTATGAAAATTTACCCAAATTAATTTTTAATACATAACACTCGATCGAACCTATCTATTTTGTTTCTATTCGTGCATTTATACATTTAAAGACTCTTCATTAAGGCGTTTCACACAACACGTGCAGAAGCTGAAACAATTCTTCTTTATTTACGTAACTGTTACCGTTGCTTTAAATTTACTGTTAGAACGTGCTTACAGAGATTTCGCTACAAGCGTCCGTGTTTTCCCAAAGTAATCAGTTTGGTTTTAAATGGAAGAATGCTCGTGGCAAATTGAGGTTAAATACTGTTGTATTGGATGAATAGCTTTTGGGTTTGTTCTTTTATAGGTGTGTAATTGAGAGCGGGATAAATATCTTGAAATGTACGGAGGAATCACCATTAAATAGGTCACGGAGGAAGTTCAAGAAAGCATTTTGCCATATATTTTTACCCTTTTTTAATACTCAATGTAAAATTTTGATTTTTTCAGAAGTGTTTTTAGACGGTTAGATTAATTGCCACCATAATTTGATTTTTCAAAGTCTATACGATCATCTTATTTATTTTGTGAGAACAATTACCACCTTTTGTGGCGCCGCATTGTCGTATAAGTGTCTCTATTCAGTTGCAAACACCGTTTTGTTACCACCTGAATGGAACACTTCTTACTTCACTGCTTCAACTGCTACAAACAATGTGTGCAGTCGAATGCCATCATTACTCGACTGCACACATTGTCATTCAATGACTATAAACTTTGTATCATCAGATCAGGGTGTGCACCTACTAAATTACAAACTGACCGATTTCGATACTGTATAAACTGCTTATAGCGACGTGTCATATGAAGTGACTTTATTCAGTTGGTAACAGAACGGCTAATGATCACGCCATACCATCATTATTCGACTGCACACATTGACATCCAATAAGTGGAAACTTCGTATAATCAGATTAGTTTTCTATTAGTGCCCTATTCAGTTATATGGCTGTACTTTTTGTGAGTTTGACCTTCGTTTGTTTTTCCGTTAAATCACCTCATTTGGCTATTAACTCGTGAACTTAAATCAACATTTGGAACATTTACAAGACTAATTTGTACATAGTTTTTAACCAAGGTTAATTACAATTCAGGGGGAGTAAACCTTGCTTTAAATTGAGTTTATCTCGCACTAGGTACAAACGCCCTAATAACGTTGTAAAATATTTTTAACTATCTAATATTATGCGTGCTCTATATAGAACAGACGTTAAGCTAACTAATTAATTTTAACAGATAAAGACTTGGTAGTAGATACCTTCAATCTATAACAATGTACATTATTCAATTTTTACTAACTCAAACGATTTCAAACTAAACCATTGCTATATTATGCCTTCACAAGCGTCTTCCACTATCTATAGTTTGTCGCCCCCCATACTTCTTAATTACATAATTTGTGGTCTACAATCCTTCCTTTTTTGAACCGTCCAAAATACTTACAACAATTTTACTTACGATCTAATTCTATGCCTTTCCCAATACATCTTCCGCTATCAACAGTTTATCGCTCCCCATATCACTAATTCCTGCTCGCAAAGTATCCATGTTAATTCAGTATCCTTATTAATGTCGGGTTTGGCTACCATCGCGTCTTGGAGGGAAGCCAATGCCTCGTTTGTTCACGCTGACTGGAATAGTGATGACATGACTCCTTCGTTACCGCGATGCGATTTTGAAATTAAATGTGGAATATCTGATTGTCTATTAAAAATATGGATATTTTTGTATGTAATGTATGAATTTTCTATAGCTACTTCCAGGCTATCTACGAATATTTTAAAGTGATATTGGAAGAGTACTGTAAGGTGAATTACTTCTTAAATGTGATGTATGAAAAAAAATAATGTGTAAGGAATAAGAAAATAAAAAAATAACAAAAATGAAATGAAAATTGTTTATTGTAAAATAATTACAAAGCGAAATGTGTCAAGTAAATTGGCTCAAGTGGTTTTGAAGGATCTCAAAGTAAATCAAGACTTGGGGATTTCTTCATTTATGGTTCTTGTTAAATTAGGAAAGAGCAAAGGTATTGTCTTTTGACAATCTTCGATGTTAGCCGAACACTTGATGTTAATACCTAAAAAACAAAGAAAAATAAAAAAAATAAATTTAAATTAAGTCAATATTACTGTATAAAGAATAGACGTTATAACACTTGACATTATTTTCTTCTAACTACTTTTTATATGTGAATAAATACAAGAAATGAATAGATAAAATATATGTACACTTTTAATACACTAAATATTTTTGAATAAGCTTTTGTATCATACAAGTATTGTGGATAATCCCTTTACAAATACATCAATAGATAACACTGAGGATTATTCCAGTGTTGATATAGCATCATTATGTATTCTCATTTCATATATTCAAAGTAATAGATGATTTGAATTCTTTTATGTTCTGAGAAAATACTTGGAAAAGCTTTATACGAATTTTAATCTGTCTTTTGATACATTTTAAAGATAAAAATGCGAATTAAAAAACACGCAATATTGGATTTAAATAGAAAAACTTTTATATGAAAACAGAGTTAGGTAACAACATGATCCGTTTAAATTTGAGCATGCTAAGACTGTATGATTCTTTGAGTATTGTTTTTTTGGGTTTGGACATAGGAGACTAAAATATCATTTTGAATTAAGGAAAAAGAAAATGCATTTTTGGATTCTTGACCTTTAAGGGACTCCCTTTGCGCCAAAGGTAATGAAATGATTTTATTTGCCAGAATTAATGCATACTAGTTAATAATGAATAAGAAGCAGCCTATCACTCAATGCACCTAATAGCCTATCTATATACGAAATTTCATTACAATACGTTCAGTATTTGTGGCGTGATGGACACATAAATATCAAAATTGTTCACATTTATAATAGCAGAATTAGTTGGATTAATAGGATAAGTAGAATACGTATATAACTGAGTTTAACAAGAAGACACGACAGAAAAAGCATAATCGAATTGAATTATAACCTCTATAAATTGGAAATTCTCAGGAATGTACAAGCTATAACTGTATGACAAGTCATCAAATTTCACATCTACCCTCATCACTTGTTACATATTTGAGTATTTTAAATTTTTACGGCCATTACATTGACAAACGCATTACCATTACGACCTGTTGGAAAATATAGATAAAAAATTTCAGAAACTTGAATTACGATTGAGAATGCCTGCTTTTATGACTCCAGGAAACGTTCGCAGCAGTAACGGCCCCCCGCCCACCATATTGTAAAATTTACTGACGTTTCCCGCGCTTTTTCAATATTCAAGTTTTATATTGACGTTTATTGGAAATGTCATCATTGTAATCATAATAAAAATGGAATTTGAGTCCCATTTTAAACGTTGTGCATGTGAATTATCATATTTGAAGGGGATACAAATATACGTCAAAAATATTTCGTACTAGCGGCAAACGGTGGCTTTATTTGTACATTAGTTATAAACTTTTACTTAAAAAGTAGTCAGTCTACGTTCAGGGATAATGTAGAATGATAATGAAAAAATAGTAGTAGTTTTCAAATAATTTGAAGCCTATTAAAATCTAAGCTTTCTTTACAATATAGATACAATAGTAAAGAAAGTTAACATTTCAAGCAAAAGCAATAAAAAACCGTTGCTTCTTCGTAATAAATTATATTCTTTTGATTTCCTCTGTGGCCACAGCTCCCCAGATTTTTACTTTGACAATAATACTTTTATATAAGAGAGGATTTAAGATTGGAAATTCACTGTTAATTGAACATTATTATATTGACTAGTTATGCCCTGCGGTTTTACCCACATATTTCTTTTTTCTGCGTTCACGTGAGCTTTGATCATAACCCTTCTTTATGGATGCCTACGTATTTGCAACTACCTGCACGACAAATTTCCGCCTGATCCGTCTAGCGGTTTGGGCTGTGCGTTGATAGATCACTATGTCAGTCAGTCAGTCAGTTCTATGAATTTTATATATATAGATTTTAGTAGCATTGAAATACGAAGATTTTCGATATGTTATCTTGTTTTATTATTGTGGTAAGAAATACAAAACAAAGTAACATTTATAGTTTCTTACATCTAATTACCCGACACAGAGGGCGGCCTTATCACTCAGCAGAGATCTCTTCCAGTATATTATACAGCGTATTTTTTACTCGATGGTCGTGATTAAACTAACAGTAGTCCTTATAAAATGTGTATAATAACTTTGATAAAAACAATGTACCAAAGGTGTCCTAAGTTTAATCAAATGTGTGGATGACCTATCTTACCATAGGTCATTTAAGTATTATTCATCTATACTATAATATTATGAGAGGAAAGATTTGTTTGTTTGTATTGAATAGGCTCCGAAACTACTGGACTGATTTGGATGGAATTTTGTACATAGATCTTTGAAACCCGAGAAAG
>LQNK01000999.1:43518-59999 GCA_001586405.1 Phoebis sennae
CTTTTTTCTGTGTTCACGTGGGCTTTGATCATAATCCTTTTTAATGGATGCCTACGTATTTGCAACTACCTGCACGACAAATTTCAGCCTGATCCGTCCAGCGGTTTGGGCTGTGCGTTGATAGATCACTATGTCAGTCAGTCAGTCCTATAGATTTTATACATATAGATTTTAATAGCATTGGAATACGAAGATTTTCGATATGTTATCTTGTTAAAATGAAACTTATAAATTATTGTGGTAAGAAATACAAATCAAAGTAACATTTATAGTTTCTTACATCTAATTACCCAACATAGAGGGTGGCCTTATCACTCAGCAGTGATTTCTTCCAGTATATTATACAGTGTGTTTTTTTACTCTCTGGAGATGATTACACTAACGGTAGTCCTTATAAAATACGTATAATAACTTTAATAAAAAATGTACCAAAGGTTTCCTAAGTTTATTCGAATGTGTGGATGTCCTATCTTACCATAGGTCTTTTAAGTATTATGATGCATCTATACTATAATATTATAAAGAGGAAAGATTTGTTTGTTTGTATTAAATAGGCTTCGAAACTGCTGGTCTGATTTGGATGGAATTTTGTACAGAGATGTTTGAAACCCAAGGAAGGACATAGGATAGTTAAAACCTATATCTGAAAATCATAAGGGACTGGGAGATATTCGGATGAAACCGCGGAGCTCAGCTAGTTTTTTATATATTAGTTCAAGATACTGCTGTTCTGACCGTAATCCAGGATTTTGAAAACTTCACTCAATACGAATTAGTTGAATTCTGCGTATTATAATGTGTCTCGGTGTTCATGTATAATATATTTTTTCGGATAATTTTGTCAAAAATAAAGTTATATATTTGGCCCGATAATAAAATACTCAACACTATCCTTGAATACGTCCATCGACCGAAAAATCATCCATGTGTATGCAAACGAAACCATGGTCTAAAGCTCGTTAAAAATAAAATCCGTGAACATTCTCGAAAATATCCAACAATAATTACGGACAATTTGCAAAGCGAAGTAAATTTCTTTCAAAATGAACTGACTAGAAGTTGTGAACGTTTGAAATATTTAGATGCACGTATTCTGCAATATGGCTATTATGAAACTTCAAAGCCCCAGATTATTTAGAAGCAAATTTAGCATATTTTAGCATAAGGCAAACGCTCTGGCCCCAGAAATTTCGTGCATAAGGAGTTCATATTATGTTAGTTAAGTCGTAAAATATGTAGGGACGCTATTTCTCTTCAAACGTTGAATGATATACGATAAATACGGTGGTTTTTGAAATATGATTGCATGCAGTCGATATATTGATATAGAAAATGGGAACAGCGGATATATACCTGCCTATATCTTATATAGTTCTTTCATAGGAAAAACTAACTTCGTTCTTTTCTTTAAATGTTACATAATGGAGTTTTAATATTCGTTGATTCTCATAAAAATTACAAATTCTATGAACTCATATAAAATCGCTATGAACTAATTATTACTCTGTTTTACACATTGCTCATTTTGTTTAAAAATAATGATCGTATTATCGAACCAGGAATTCCTTTCGTTTATGTATTATGTTTGTAATGTTTTCACACTTTCTTCAAATTTTATTTTTTTCCACTATTTTCACTGAGTGAAAAAGTGTATAGGGCCTATAATATAGGCTACAATACAAGATTATGATGACGGAAGCGAAGCCGATCGAAACAGATTCTTCGTTGATAAAAATGTGTATGCGGACATTGTCTTGACTTTGCATTGGCATTAATATGATTCAAAGATTTCACGTATGACCGAACGACCCAAAAATACGAACGTCAATTATACATAATTATTTGGACATGAAAGCTTGTTTGCGCAATATTTTGATAACAATACAAAGCAAAACAAAGCCCTCGTTATGAATAATAACTCCATAATCCATATGCTTTGTTCATCCGTGACAGCCGTATTTCATTTATCAAATTAATGTCATTTCCTCGAATTTAGAATTGGAAGAAAAATAAAATATTGATGTTTTCGTACCATGCACTTGGCTTACAAAGAACATTTTTATTGAAGCTTTATTTGAAACTAATAGGCCTTTACTCGTATACAGAGAATTTAAACAACTGGCCTGAATATCGAGGGCATTACAATCGATTACAAAGCGTTTCGTCAGTATTGTATCGTTTTGATTTGAGTGAAGTTTATTAATTTATAGTGCACTAGCTGATCCGCGCGGCTGCGTTCCCGTAGCATAATGTTATATATAGCCTATAAAATACAGTTTTTGTTACTCGTGGATAATGTATTCTTTACCTTGCTTTCGAATTGTTGAAGATTGTTGAAGATTTTTTTATATCGGTCGCTCCCGTAGCATAATATTATATAGCCCATGTTACCTGTAGATAATGTAGCTTTCGAATGGTGAATTTTTAAAATCGGTTCAGTAGTTTTTGAGCGTATTCATTACAAACAAACAAGGTTTCCCTCCTTATAGTTTTAGTGTAATTACAATATACAGATGACGCTACGCAAAATGCGTTGCATTAGAAACAATGACGCAGCAATAATTTCACATTAAAAGTAGATTTAAGATTTTTAAATAGGCTACAAGCTTACGCCATCTTGCGAAGCAAATATCACTTCTTAGGTTTCAGTATCTCACTAAATATAGCTGCCCTGAGTATCTGTGTGTATTGGACCTAAATACCTTCGCTTTGCTAAGGCATTGTGACACGCTGTGATTTTGTTATCAGCTGACTAGTAATGGATATTTCCATAAATTTACCTAGCTTTTAGGTCCTAACAATAGTATCGAAATGTACAATTTCAAATTCAAGTTAGAGTTAAATTAAGTTAGAGTTAAGTTATAGTTAAGTTGGAGTTAAGTTAGAGTTAAGTCAAGTTAGAGTTAAGTCAAGTCACGTTTTCTGAGCTTGTGATAAAACTCACCCAGTTTATCCTGTAGCACGGTCTTGGTGTGGCAGCGCACGAGGCATAGGAGGAGGAAGAGGCCCACCCGCGCCATTTTGTTCGAAGATCACATGCACGCCGGCGCGCGCCTCCGCCACGATCGGCGCATGTTCAGTGCTGTGGACAAACAATAAGGATTGTTCTAGAAAAGTCTCAACAGTTTACACTGGTACAGTTAAATCAGGTCCTATAATATATACAATAACCCTGCCCGTCCCATGTTCCAGAATACCTGAATCGAATATTCATTTCTTCGTGGTACGATAGGTAAGGTTAAGGAAGGCCTGTCTGCACCACGGTGTTCGAAACCAAAGGTTACCTGAGAAATGTTCCACAAGTTCAGTACTATGGACAATTGTTGTATGTTGATTGTTCTAGAGATAAGTCATCGTAAAAGTCTTTCAGATAGTTCTAGAGAGGTTGGGAGAGACATAACACGTACAAAAAAGTATGGTTGTCATCAAGTACGTTCTATTTCTATGTACGTTCTTAGGTTATGTAAGATTATATTAAGCAAAAATCTTCTTCTAGATTATTGGATAATGTCCATTAGCCTATAGAGCCTACTGTTTAATGCCAAAGCAAGGAATAATCGCTAATCAAAATTTTACATTTTTGTATCGTGTGGCATAGACATTTTTATTTATTTTATTTTATTGCTTTCCATACAGCTAAGCAGAAGGAGAAATATTGAGTTACAATTTACCGATAGTATAAAAAAATAAAAAGTTTTTGGCTTGGTCTTTTACACGGTAACACACCAAAACTATTTTTGATAATAATCTTATATAGAAGTAGAATCGTATTTAAACTGAAATATGTTAAACTCAGAAACGTTAATATTGTGGTAAGCGATTATCATAACAGGATTTTGGTATGATAACTAAATTTCAGACTGCAAATAATACAGCATAATTCCGCTTTCAAAGAACCAATCCGCTCAGAGCCACATTCCTCTTTGTAATCGTATACAAAATAAACTGGTAAAAGCATTGTGCATCTCCGAGAGAATATTTACTCCTTTATTTATTATCCAGAACGTTGCCAAGTCGTATCTGGAGCTAAATTTCAAAAAGGAATTAACCTGGTCGGCCAGACCGGCCGGGGACTGTCGCACGACAGATTTTATTACAACCATGAATAAATTTCACCACTGGGACGTTGGCTCGCACCTCATATATTATAACGACGGTTTAAACCATCAGAACAATTTACTGCGATGCTATAACACGGCACGGTCTCAGCGAGTACGGAACGCAGCGCGCGATGGATGACGCGCTAAATGAATTCGGCGATACATTGCCCACTCGAAAACGATCTTGGTACGTCCAGCGTTACATGATAGGGTAAAGTTTAGAGTCGTTTCGTTCAACATTTTATAACGTTATCTTTTGTTACTTAACCATTTATAAACATTATTTATCTATGTGCCCGGCCAATTCATGTTTATTTCAGTGTTTACGAGCGAATGTAATGGTCATGCTCCGATCACGGCAAGCTGTTACGTATTTTAATGGTAACCGTAAATTTTGTCTTCAATGAACTTTCTACAGCTCATAAAGTGGAAATTACTTTATAGTTTAAACAATTTCGTGGTCATTATGTTACTGTTAGAGGGAAATGTTGATAGTATTTGTGTATGAAATGTATTTCATGTTCATAATCGTTTGAAACCCGTGCTATGAAAGCTTTCAACCTTTTTCCTGAAACTCATCTAGCTTTTGAGTCACTTGACATTATGAAACGTACTGCACTTTGTTACGATTTAAATAAAACGTTAGAACGAGTCGCAAATGCGTAGTAATGGTCAAGAGAATACTAGAAAGTAACGTGTTATTATTTCGGATTTTTGATACAATATTTTTTTGTATCCGAATTTTTGAAAGCCACTTACAGAATGTAACACTACATAGCAAAAATGGCCAATTTTAACAAAACGCAATTCTATGTTTTTCTGAGTATTCTCACAATAGTTTGTTTACGAGTTGTCATATATTTTAATGACGTTCAATTTCAGGAAATATTTTCCGTGACTGATGCAGTAAATTCCATTTATAGCTGAAAACTTTTTCTACCAAATGGAAATAGAACAGTATAATTATTAATTAGTAATTTTAATGCTCTTGCAAAGAAGTAATTCTTTTTCCGAAATCTTTTAAAAGAACGATCGAGGGGTTTTAATTTATTTAACATATAATAAAACTGTAGAAATTAAATTTCTGTACATTAAAGAGATTTAAAAACTAATAAACGGGGTTGTTACTAAATCGTTTGTCCGTCTGGATGTTTGTGCGAGCATCACGTGAAAACTACTTATCCGATTCGAATGCGTTTTTCATAGATGTATTTGTCTGCTTTTAACTTGTCCTGTACCAAAAATCGGGTCTCAAGCTATCGTTATAAAAAGTTTCATCCCAATCGGTTCATTTATCGGTATGTCAGTCATAACACAAGTCCGTTCAAATACGCCTATATTATTATCCATTCCCTCTCTCTTCCTGTTCTACTCCTCTCCAAATTTCCCATCATAAATGCCCTCCTTTTCCTCTCCCTTTACTTCAGGCCAGCAAGATGAAGATATTCATGGGCTGCGGTCAGTCACTTAACATCAAACGCTTGCTGTAACATAAAAAAACTAACTAAATAAATCACGTTTTATCTCCAACAAACTCTTTATTCCATATAATGTAAAACAAAATCTGAGAGGCCCTAAACAATAAATCAGCGAGAAGAATCGTGTGGTTATGAGGCAATTCTTTGTCCCTTCCCTTTTTCAGAATTTAATTCACAGGTGTTCACGTGTTTTGATTTACGTGATATATGTGTGTGTAATATATCATGCCAAGTAAAGTTTACATTTTAGATGGATCGGTTTGTTTTATTCTAGTTATTTATGAGCTTTATACATCATTTTAATTAAAAGCACGGATATGTTGATTACTAGGTTCTAACCCCAGTTTTACTAGCGTTAAAGTCGGGGTAATGTATATACAACGAAATTTCGTCAAAATCTGTCGAGTAGTTGAGCCATGATTGACAAACATCTAAACATGCAAACTTTCACAGTTATCGAAGTAGGAAGCAGGTTTTTGTAGTGGAAAAGTGTTTTAAAATAAATTATTTTAAAAAATATCGGATGGATTTCACAAATTTTTTTCTGATTATGAAAGGTCAATTTGTGTAGGTAGGTAGGCTTTTGTTATTTTTTATATAAAGGCAAGCGGAGCATGCTGTTCACCTCATGTTAAGACCGCAGCCCATGAACATCTACTCCAACAACGACTTGAAGGAAGGGGAGGGGATAAGGAGAGCATTAATGATGGGATATTGGTAGAGCAGTAGAACGGGATGAGAAAACAGGTCTCCAAGCTCACCGTCCGAAACACAGTGCAATAAAGCAGTAATGATCTTCTGCTTGACCCAATCTTGCAATGCTTGGCTCCCACTCTTTTATTGTTGAAGATGTTATGCAGCAGAATTACCCTCTGTCTTACGACACCCAAGGGTAGAAAGGCGATAGTAAAGAAGTGACAATAGTAAGGTAATAAAAAAATACAATCTTTCCCAAGATATTAGGTACTGTCCATTAATCACGTGAGGTTTTTTCGACTTTTTTTATCCCCTCTTCTTCTTGGTGATACATGGTGAGAAATATGATGAAAAGAAAGGGTGTGGAGTCTAGTTTTAAACCACACTATGTATCACCAAGTGGTAGGGGGGGTGAAAATAGTTGAAAAATACCTCACATGTTAAATGGACGGCCTTACTTGAAGCTATTTTTGGAAATCGAAAAAAAAATTCAAACATAATATATAGTAATCCCAACTTTTACACTAAAATAGTTCGCCAAATTAAACTATAAATGAGCAAATGGGTGTAATAGCGAATTTCGATACAATGATAGTTATTTAACAAAGTTAAATTAAGCTACAGCTAAGCTTAACTGGGATACCGAGCGGTCACGGGCTTAGATCTGGATCAATGGCTATTCTAAATTAATATATTGTTAACGGTATTCCAAATTTAAATTTAAGAATTTTAGAGAATTCTTCTTTGTTATTATTTTTATTATCCTTCCAATTATAAATGCGAAGGTAAATTTCTATGTCTGCCTCTCTTCACGTCTAAACCACTTAACCGATTTAGATGAATTTTGTACAGAGATTGTTTGAAATCCGAGACTGGATATATCCTGTCTGTAGAGGATAGCTTTTATATTTTATTTTGATAGTCTTTGCACAACTAGTTTTAATATTACTAAATATTATAATAATCTGTGTTAATGTCTGTAAATACTCTTAGAAAGTTTCAAAAAATATTATATTTTCAATTCAGACATTAATAGTACTAACAAACAATTACAGTAAAATATAAGACGAATAGGTAGTTGATTAATAATCATCATCATATGGGGTTCTAATATTTAAAAAGTTTTTGACGACCCGATTGGCCCAGTGGATACAGCAATGGTCTATTGCGCCGAAGGGTGTGGGTTCGATCCCCACAAGTAGAAAATTACGACGTGATGAACATTCTAATTTTCTATTGTCTGGGTGTTTATCTATCTAAAGTATGTATGCATTTTCAAAAAAAAGTATGTTTAAGTATGACTATCAGATAGCAAGAAACGATAGAATTGGCACAAGATCGGCGAAAGTGGAAGAAATTTACTGAGGCCCTATGCTTCACATGGGGTCAAAGGAATAATCATCATCAGATATCTAGTTTTCATAGTAAAAGCTTTGCTTAGTTTGACTAACTGGCGTTGTGTTAAATGTCAAGGAATATTTATATATTTTTTTAAGTTATTTAACTCCAAATGTCTTCCTAAATTTAAGTTTGTGAGTTATTAATAATGTGAAATGGAATGTCAATTACGTTAGCTCTAGAAAAATATATCTATTTTTATATCTCTTGAAAATTTTTCACAGCTATAATAAAATATTTTCGTGATAATATTTAAATTTAACAAAAAACAAACTGATAAACATTCCCAGCAATAATTCAGATGCATTATTCGCGAATATAAAGACATTATTCATTCGGCTTGCAAAGCGAATTCAAAAGTGCGTCCGCTTTTGAATCTGCTCCGTAAAAATATTTCAGCATGAAACGTATGTAGGACATCCAAGCTTTTGAGTTAAATTAACTCGATCTGTGTCCAGCGCAGACTGGACAGTGGGTTAGACAACAAATGACACGGAACGTTCGGGCATTTTATTGTTATCAGAAGTGGGATAGGGTTTGCGCTGTTATTGCTTGCTGTTCTGTGCAGGTTATAATATTGTTATTAGATGAATTCACTTGTTTATGGACAGCAATATTTGGAGATAAATGCATTATGTAAAGCAATCTGCTTTGAATTTTCTAGATTTTTATCGTTATCAGAAGTGGGATAGGGTTTGCGCTGTTATTGCTTGCTTCTCTGTGCCGGTTATAATATTGTTAAAATATAAATTCACTTGATTTATTGACAGCAATATTTAGAAATACTTTCATTATTTATTAAAGAGTGAGCGCTGAGAATTGCAATATTGGGCAGAGTTTGCACTGATGTAATTACCCCTAAGCAGATAATCGGCGTGAGCAGTATTGCACTGTGTTTACACTGAGCGGAGAGTCGGTGGCTTGTCCCCTTTACTCTCCCAATTTCGCCTCTTCTACTTTTACCTCTATTACCTATACTCAAAGCCAGCACGGCGTCGGACACTTAGATATTGCAGATGTTCTTGGGCTGCGGTCAGGGTTTTGTATTGTTATTTGATTAGGTTATCAAGGAAACCCTAACCGGTTTGCGCTTACAGTTTGTTGTTCTATGCAGCTTTTTTATAAAATTGTATGATGAATTCAGATACCTTGTTAATTAAAAAAATAGAACCTTCAAGATTAAAGATAACATACCTATCACACGACCAAAAATATAAAAAAGTTTTTCAATTTTACCTGCATGTTGAAAAACAAATTACCCAGCCCGAATTCTCCTTTCCTTTTTGAGCGTTTCAAAATGGCAATATACAACAGCCTTTTAAACACAGTCGATAAATAAATGGAAGCAAAAAGTGTCGCGAAATAACAAGAATTCTTTTATCGTGAAAGTAATGGGCACATAACACATAACAACAAATTATTACCCGAATACGAAATTTCTGTCGCATTTTTTAAGACGGTACCAACAAACGCGACCGAGTTGACGGCTAACATTGGAATAAATCATAAACTTTATTATATGGAATAGTTGAATTCGGTATTGTTAGTAAAAATGCTTTTAACCGAGTTCCAAAACGGGAGATATTTTACCCTTGGTTCCTGTTATTCATTGACAATTGTGAGCATAGGAATATAATATTTTTTTTTCAAAACGTATATTCTCAAAGTATTTATAACTTCGAAAATAAAAGTGATTTTATTCAGTTTTTTTTGTTATATTACAGTGGGAAGGCAGATCATGCGGTTCACCCAATGTCTAGTGACTGACCGCAGCCCACGAACACCTACTATATCCAAGCGTCGCAGATGCCGGCCATAAGAAGAAGAAGATAAAAAGAAGATTAATGGTGGGAAAGGAGCAGAACGGAATGGGAGACGAATAGTATGGAAACACAGGCCTCCGAGCCTCCGAGCCTCCGAGCCTCCGCTCATCACATGAAATACCGTGGAACACTACTTAACGCCGATCTTCTGCTGGGGGATGGTAAGACCGGTGTGAGCTTTGCCCAATCGTGCAATGCTCGGCTCCCACTCTTTTATTGCTGAAGATGTTATGCAGCAGAATTGCCCTATTACCCACGGGTTGAAATGGGATGGCGGCACACGTATTCTAACTCGTAAACACGAGTAAAAATAGTTTTTCTAAAGTTCTTTAACGTGACGTTTATGGGATATTTTTGAAGAAGAACCTTCCTCTATATCCATATAAGGTTGGAACTTCTGACTTATAAATATAAAATCTATGAAACGTAGGTGACATCGAGTCAGATGATCTATTTTCATTTAAAAAAGAAATATTTCAGTACATTTCACGCGTGTAAAATACGAAAATAAATCACACATTCATTGTTTTAAATTTTTAATGGAACGATCATTTCGGAGCCATGAATTCAAACGTTTGTCTATTCATATAAAAGAATTTATTAACAGACCTGTGAAAAATATTCGCTTTATGATAATATATTCATTGGCATTTATATGTAAAAAGTGAAGTTCCCTGTCCCCTATTGGGGGAAAGGGGTGGATGCTAAATTCGTTTCACTGATAAATTTTTATTCAGGAGCAAATAGATGATAAGCCTTTTGAGAATTTTTTTTTCACTTTTCCACCAAATAGGCCCCACTGTTCTATGGACTTCACTGTTGTAATACATTACGCGTCTACCACTGTACCAACGGGCACTATTTATATGTATAAATAGCTTAGCTCCGCGGTTAATCCGCGTATATCCCATTCCCGTAGGATTTCGGGATAAAAACCATCCTATGTCATTCTTGGGATTTTAAAGAATCTGTACAAAATTTCATCCCAATCGGTCTTGTAGTTTCGCAGACTAATCAATACAAACAAATATCAACAAATCTTTATAATATTGTTGTATTACTTCGATACGATATCTAAGGACTCGGTTTTCTTTCGTCGAAATTATATATAGACTAGCCGCGCCCCGCGGTTTCACTCACGTACACACATACACATACATACATATATTCTCATAAACTTTCGCATTTTTAATATAGTGGGATATTATTGCCTTTGGAAAGTTATTTCTTTCTATAGACAGAAGACAAACAAGGAAGACAGTGTAAAAATCCCATGATCATTACTTAAAGTTTCAAAGATTACGTCCAAATATTCTATGTTTTGTTAGTTTTTCATTATACTATAATTCATAAAATGTCAGATCTAATTACATATTGTGATTTACCCTATTGTCAAATTCATAACGACAATTAACAATGTAACAACATCAACGTGAATTCAAACCTAAATAATGGGAATCGCAATTGAATTTCGCGTATAATATTTTTAATTAAAGCATGAAAGCTTCCAATCAAACGCGATGAAAAGTCGATAAAGTAGCACAAAAGATGGAATATACGAGCAATATACTCCGTATGGGAAATTCATCAAAGTGTAGTGTTATAAATCATCTTTTCAAAATATTCGACGCAGCCCGATAATCTAATAAAGTTTACTGTTGGTCCCTTACAAAAAGTCGGTTTATTAGGCGTGTCAGTCGCACGTTTATTCCGCTTGGTACTGGGGAAATTGAGTTTAGATTTTTTTACTTTAACAGTGAAGTTAACTGTTTATGCTCAGATTCCAACTGTAAACAGGATAAAAATATACCACGGTGTCTTTTTCTTTCTTAGTTTATCATGAGATAAACTGCAGATTGTTATTTTATATTAGAAAAATGTATCTTATGACTAATAATAATGTATTTATTGCTCACAACCACGGACCGCAACTGGCGTCTTACCTAGGTGACAAAGTGACCCGTGTTAAAGAAGGCAGTCCCTTCCTCAATGAAAATAATAATACTACCTAATTAACATTACGATGCAAATAAATGTCAAAGTCAAAGTCAAAGTCAAGATATTTATTGCGTGCTTTATATAATTTACACTGATTTTAGTTGAAAATGTAAAATAACAAAACAATGAATTAAATTATCAAATCATAGCTACAATCACTTTTGCTGGACCATTGTAACACATTTTATTGTTTTATTTTGGGCTAAACAATGATTAAAGCCTACCGTTCTGAAAATAATTAGCTGTTGCCGATCGCTTAACATCAGGATCTTGCCTGTTTCTATATTCAAAACCTACTTCATTTCAACTTTTTTTTTATTAATTTACAAAAAATAGTACCAAGTAGATCACACCAAATAAAGGTGTGACCTTGCTTTCAACTTCAGACCACGTCCGTATTATTAGGCATTTCCACACGCGACCTGCGTCTGTGAGGGACGGGGAATTACGAATAGATTAGTCCCTACTTTTACATCCTACCCCTTCACTCTGCTGAATTTGCCTTTTAAGGCCTTGAATTTGAGTAGTACTATTAATATAAGGGTTCTTGTAATATGAATAAAGCATTTTTTTAAATAAGTATTAACTTGTACAATAACGAATTGTCTATTTTGCTAAAGATATTTATGCTTCTTTACGTAGTTGCCCTTCTCGGCCCTTGATTTTGTGTAAGTTTTTCTGGAATTATACTTATACTTACTGTGGAATGGTAAAAATATCAGTAGTATAAACTACTACTCTTATAATAACAATGTTTATTATCCTATGAATTTATGTTAATTGGCTGGTTTTAATTTTTTTTTTCGAAATGAAATGTATAAGTTGTACCTATAATATTTTTTTTATGTAACAGCAGGCAAGCGGAGCTTGCGGTTCACCTGATGGAAAGTGACTGACCGCAGCCCATAAACATCCACAAAAGTAAAGTCAAAATTTCCTTGCCAGCTTCAAGGAAAGGAAGGAGATAGAAGGAGAGGATTAATTAAAGGAAGTTGGGAGAAGACTAGAACAGGACAGGAGAGGAATGGGGAGGGAATACAGGCCATAATAAAACAATTAACAGCATATACATTTTTTTAGAAACTTGCAATGTACAAAAATGGTCTGGTTCTGTTTTATTATATGTATAGATGCACGTATATACACTTAGAATACTAACGTATTGTGTCTAGTTATCTATAGTTATTTAAGTTTTATACATACACCCTTTCTTAACTTTGCTGAATGTGCTTGAGTTTTAGTGTTTTAGGTCTGGAATCGTGTTAGTTAAACTTAATTCAAGGGTTCTTAGGCGCAATACAAATTAAGATTTCGTTTATTCAGTACCCTTACTTATGTTAACATAACGAAGTTAGTTTTTGGTACAAAAACTATAACAAGAAGTTAGATGGAATAAGCCATCTCGAAAGAAAGAATTGAAAGAATGACAAATGAATAAAGAATTAAGAATGTGGCGACTGGCGACCCCATTGACGCAGTTTTTTTAAGTCGTTATTTAAAAATAATACACTGTTTACCTTACAGTCTAGTGTGAATTATAAATAATTCATGATAAAATAAGTAATCAATAATTGACGCAGTGGATGTGGCAATTATCTATTGCTCCAGAGGTTGAGGGTTCGATCCCACGTAAATAAAATTATAATGTGATGAACTTTGTAAATATCTATTATCTAGATGTTAATTTATCTATGATAGGTATGTATTAAAAAGTATGTTTAAGTTTGTCTATCAATCATATATTATTTATTTTCCATAGAACAAGCTTTGTTTAGTTTGAGACCCTGTGTCCCTGAATATCTATTTATTTATTTATACAAAACAGTGGTAGATATTATAAAATTTAAAGAAAAACACAATATCTCAAATGACTTCATGCCGATCATTATGCATGTTATCTTCCTTTCATGAACTCTGTCAACTCGTTTAGAAGTATCTCTCGACATTTTTAAAAAACACGCTTTATAAACAATGATTCTGATTGAATAATTAATATTAAGCAGAAGGGAGTATACATTATAATATTATGTATTAATTGCAAAACAGTTCCGGTATCTCAACACGCCTCCGGTGACTATTATATTATATTCTCACCCGAGGCAAGTTTAAGTGTATTGATCACGCCAATAATAACATAATATATTTTGCTTGATGGCTATTCCTGAAGGGTGATATCAAGGTAAACGTAGTCAATGATAATATTTGGCTTCTCGTTAACGCGAAGCTTAAATATGAAGGCAATCCTTATTCTAAACTTGTCTATATTTGTATGAAGAAACGTAGATAGAATTATACGAATGGAAAATAAATGCGCTAATAAAAATATAATAATAATATCCTCCAGACAGATTTCGTCCACGGTGACTACTTTGAGAGATGTACTTATTGAGCAGGAGGAACTATGGGTGCAAATATATGTACGTTCTATTATGTTCCTGCCATAATAGAATTGGTAAAATATATCCAAAGCAAGACGATAGTACAAAAACTACGAACCCACTTAAAATCAAAAGTAACCAGACAGTAGACATTTATCATACCCATATCACGGCTTATAGTCATTTGAATATTATCTCGCAATTGCCCTTAAAGTCTAGGTCGATTTTACGAGCAATTATTCTGATTGTATTATCAATTTAACTAGAATATGTTACCTTCTTAATAGCCTTCCAATAATAACATTGAACTTTCTACACGTGAAACCAATATATCCCAATCAACCGAGCTAAAGTAAGTACTAATTATCATATAATTTCAAAGCAAAATATACGTATAGATATCCATACCCCAAAACTCCCGGTATCTTGATTCTCGATACGCCCAAAGCGACGTCAATCGAAATTAATTGATCAAACCAACTCTTCATCTATTCATAATTTGTTTAAAAGAAATTTAATGGGCTTCCCGTTTTCGTGAACGCCGAAAACTTGGTCAAGTCCTTAACTTTCCTAAATCTAAATTGTTTCACTTCGAGTCTCCGGTTTCATTTAGTTTCTTTCCGAGTGACTCATTCCGCAAAAGTCGATTGTTGTTCCTTTTGTATAATTTTCCCTTTTTATAATTTGCCTACAAAATGTTGCTAATTTTGAGGGATTGCCGAAGTTTTGAATGTATTTATATTAATAAACGTCAGATACTTTTGTGAGTCGTTTAAAGGCGTTGTAAATAATTTTCATTGTTTTTGTTTCGTTCTCGGCGTGTTATTTTAATTGCGGGTCAAATATGTCGCGAATATTCATGATTTTCCGTCACACATGGCGTTTTTCTTTCCAGGTAGAGAATTAAATGTAGTAAAGTGAATGACCTCAATATAAATGGAAGACATAAATTATAAACTAATATTACAAAAAGGAAAACACGCTTACCTTCGAGATGAATTTGCAAACTATTTCTAAATATAGTCAGGTTGATAATTATATTCTATCTAGAATTGATTCTACCGTAATATACAGACTACACACATGAAACCGTAGGACACAGGTAATAAAGACTACTAGTGAACTTTCCGATACAACTACATAATATAAACCACTTTTGACCAGATGATGGATAAATTTATCTTCTTTATATTTCAATAGCATTTTAAACCTTTGCATAAAAATATCATTTGATTCAAATCGCTACAAATATAATAAAGCTATTTCATTGATAGTCCAGTCCACTGCCCTTAGTTTTTATAAAACGATCACGATCAATAATCGTTCATTAAATTTTCCAAAGAGCCTAGATTCTAACCTATTTATAGTCTCAAGGTTTTGAACAATACAAGCTAAACGTTATGATAATAAGTAAACTTCAACCAAAAGACATGTATTTCATCTATAATATATTTTTTGCTTACCTGTGATACGACAATTAAGATGCAAAGTCTCAATAGCCATGTCTGCAGTTCCATGTGGGTGTATAATGGGGAGGCATCAGACAAGTTTTCAACTTGCCTCAAACGCCTAAAAAATGGTCCTAGCTCTCGCAATATTATTTAGGTACTAGAATACCCACCAAACTTCACACAACTTAACTTGAATGTGTATTGTTAATATCTTAAAGATACCGACTATTTGCATGGAAAAAGAAACTGGTCGGTTTTACTACTGTATTCAAAATTTCTTCATAATATATTCTCACCTTTTAAACCTTCCCCAACTTCGACAAACATTTCAAGATCAAAATAAGCCAAATCGGTCCAAGCGTTCTTAAGGTTTAGCAAGATTAACGAATAGGGATTGATTTTTTATATACTTTTCTATAAAAAGTATGATATAGTAGATATTTACCATGAAAGAAAGAAAGAAAAGAAAGATTTTTTATTTCAAGGACACAATAAGAACTTGATATCTAAAGGAATTAAAAATTACAATAGAAACGTTAAATTGGCTGCTTATACTGTAATGCAAAAAGCATTCACAGCGCTGTTTTTCAGTGTCCTCATTTCCATTACAACGTTAATAAATGATGTTAGTAAAAACATATCCATAAATAATTAATATTAATCGGAGGTTTTAATTTTAACAATTTAAGTTACGCTGATGACATGGTCCTCTTAAGTCCTTCGATCAGGGGCCTTAGAGTGCTGGTGGATATATGTCAAAGGTATGCAGTGGAACATGGTTTGGTATATAATGAAAAGAAAAGCAATTTAATGGTCTTCCGATCGGGTAAAGGACCTGATGCCATTCCGCCTATTTCGGTCAATGGATCACAGTTAAAAATTGTAGACAAATTTAAATATCTAGGTCATGTTGTCACCAGTACCCTACAAGATGATAGTGATATTGAACGAGAGAGACGGTCTCTGGCGGTTCGATCGAACATGATAATAAGACGGTTTCAAAAATGCAGTAAAAATGTTAAAAAACTGCTCTTTACTTCATATTGTCAATCTTTTTACACTGGAAACCTATGGTTGGATTACACAAGAAAGGCTATAAATTGTTTCAGAGTACAGTACAATAATGCATTCCGTATGCTCATGGGGTTGCCACGATACT
>LQNK01000999.1:69927-88911 GCA_001586405.1 Phoebis sennae
GTTCTTAATAGTACACAAAATTAAGCAAATGAAATGAAATGAAAACACTTTATTGTATAAAATAACAAAATAAAAATATTTTATAGTGTACTTTATACAAAAGGCGACCGTATCGCTTTAGAGCGATCTCTACCAGGTAACCTTTGTTAGTGGAGAAATAGTTAGCATAACAGAGGCATTTATGATACACTACTCCTACATATACTTAAACTGAATTACATACTATAATTTACACACGAATTAAACATATACAAAGCAAAGATAGGAGAAGAAATAATCAGCAGCAGTTATAGTAAAAGGTCTCCCCATCAGTTAATTATAATTATCGTTACAAAATCGCTGAAACATCATGAGTGGTTAGATTCCAAATTAAATTCTATTTTATTTAACTCATTTGGGACCTAGATTCTCATGCGAGAGATAACTAAAATGTCACGGTCTATCTCGGCATCTCTTAAAATAAAATCGATCAATGACATAAATGTCAAATCCATTTGTAACTTATGCCCTTTTAAACTTGATGTTTGTATAACGTTTTAGCACAGTGCAACTGTTATAATACAGTGATTTCACATTTTTGATATTTGCAAAAAAAGGCTCAGGGCTGTCACAAGTTTTCTTTACATTGAGAAGTAAAAACCATGGCTTTTCAAAGAGAGAGTGTGTGCTCCTGTTTCGCGACGATACATTTTAAATTTATACACAAACAAATTCTCGTCACCCTCGTAAGACGTGTGACGTAAAGATTTGGGTCTACGTTTTGTATATAGGTTCGTGCAACGACTGTATGTATCTTATTCTAACAATAAAGTAATAAATATTTAAGGATATTAAACACTAGCTGTAACCTTATGCTATGGAAACTAGACAACTGATAGACATACTTAATCATACTTTTTTGTACATATTGTACACAAATAAACATTAACCAGGGTGTTCTAGAAAATTACAATTATATCAAATAATGTTCTATACGTAGGAATCGAATCCGTGCCCTGCGGCGCGATCGACTATTACTATATCCACTACGCCAATGCTGTCAAACATATTACAAGCTATAAAAGCTCTTTCATAGTTTCGAAATTTTAATATCGTTATTAAAGCTACAATTTTCAACATCTGCGCATTAGACATCGATGCGGGTGACTAGCGACGTGACCGGGGTACGCACGGCCATTACTGCGTCCCATTTTAACGATCGGTACACACTTCATAACTTGTGGTCATATTATAGGCAGGTAAAAAGTTATGTAAAAATGACGTAACTATAATATGAATTGAATTATCATAAAAGTTAATATTAATATTCAGAAAAAAAGAAGAAGGAAAAATCATTTATTTCCAGGACAAAATATAGAATAGAGAATGAGAACTTAATATCTAAAATAGTCTATAAATTATAATTAAAATCTTTAAAATTAAGTACGCAGTTCTTGAAACGGGACTCGCTCAGCTTATGCTGCAATGCAAACAACGTAGACAGCTCTTTTAGACGCTACTAACCAAAAAATCGAAAAAATCACTTTCCAATCCACTTTTTGGTTATATTTTGGGCTAGGGCATTGGTCAATCGAAAAGTGTAAAAAGGTTATACGTTTAACATTATATGAACTTATATTGATTTAAAAAAATCTTAGAATTGTCAAATTCTACTCTTCTATACTAATATTATAAAGCTAAAGAGTTTTTTGTATGAACGCGCTAATCTCAGGAACTACTGGTCCGATTCAAAAAAAAAATTAGTGATAGATAGCTCATTTATCGAGGAAGGCTATAGGCTATATATCATCCCGATATTCTCACGAGAGCGAAGCCCTGGGGCGCAGCTAGTTTTTAATAAAAAGCGATAGTGATCAATTATGCTAAATTTATTTAAACTTTTAACCAACTTTCAAAAAAAAGGAAAAGGTTATCAATTTGACCGTATTTTTTTTAATAAAATTTATTTAAATTTAGGTATTATCAAAACTACGATTATTTTTTACATCTCTGCGGGTGACCAGCGACGTGACCAGGATACAAACGGCTGTTACTGTACACACACTTCGTAGTTTGTGTATTGATCATGTTTCATGCTTAGCAGGTAAGCAAGGAAATGCTTTTATTTACACACACAAATGTATATCCGCTTATAACTTATATAGTAATGCATGACTTAAAAAAGTACAAAAAATGAAAAGCTATATAAGAAACATAATACTTCATAGATACGTATATAAATCTAATGTATCCCATAGGACACAATTAAATATAGCCAATTGTACCATATGAAAGGTTATTGCATTAGTACCTATGCATGTAAATTTGTCCGTCATAAAGTACTCTATATTTATTCTGCAGTTGCTACGTTATCCACTCTAATAATAATAATAAAAACATTGCTTGTATATTGCCCTCTGTTTCAAGGCATGCCATTGACATCTGCTGAAAATCGCTACAACCTATACAAGAGCACAATGCTACCTGTTTCTTGTATTTCTGTTTCACGGTAGTATATGAATAAATGTGTTATTTCTTTCTTTTCAAGAATTGACTTCTTGAGTCTTTAGAAAGAACTCCTGATACCCACGCTCATAAATACACATGCCGCCAAAACTTTTCAAATGCCATATTTAAATTACATTACCAAAACACGCACAGGGCGAGAAGGAATCCATTTTTATGTATACTTGCAAATCAGATAATCCAAATTGGTTTTTAGACGTAAACTCAATTTTGACGTGTACTCCATTTTATAAGCCGTCAGATAAATTGACTGAGATAGCGAGTGTGAATTCTGCGTATAGTATTTCTATATTGTGTAAGGGTTACGCTGCTTGGGGACTTGCGAAGAAAAAACTCAAAATTGTTAACTTTTTCTTCAGTTTTATAAATTAGAACTTTCTATCTTCTTAGTAAGAACAAGTTCAACACAAAGTCCACACAAAAAAACTGATAATAAATTGCTGGACATTTTAACACAATGCCATCTAGTCCCAAACTAAGCAAAGCTTGTGCTATGGACACTAGATAACTGATAGATAAACAAACTTTTTTTGTAAATACATACATAATAAAGATATATTAACACCCAGACAGTAGAAAATTACAACGTTCATCACATCATAATTTTCTACTCGTGGAGATCGAACCCACACCCTCCAGCATTACACCATTGCTGTATCCACTGCGCCAATCGGGTCGTCAAATAAAAACCGTTAAGAAGTAGAAATTAGAGTAAAATCAGTTTCATTAACAGCGTGTCATTTAATGATTGCTGCTATTTACCAATGCCGTTATGCATATACCCACCGGATTGCGCCTAGCTATGTCATCGTGTTAGCAATGTTCATAGTATTAATGTATGTTATACTGCCTGTTCTCATTCATGATATTGTTATGCTTCTGAACTCAGAATTTAGACTGTATTTAAGATTAGTGTGAAATAAGATTTTTTGCGATTGTTTTTTTTGTTGTTTCTTATTTACTCATGTTTAAAGAAAAATAAATTGCGTCTGATCATCTGTGACGACACTTAGGTTATGGCTGAAAATCAGCGTGTCAAGTCAAAGGCTTGATACATTGTGCTGAGTCTGTAACCTATTTGCTGTACACAATATTCACAGATATATTTTTTGTTATATATATATTTATTGTAAGAACCTATTGTATTTGTGTTACAGCGAATAAATATTTCTCTCTCTCTCTCTCATTAATTTAAAAAATCAATAAGCTTTACTTAGGTGTTAAATAAGTTTATTCTACGGATGTCACCTGATATTAAATAATCACCTCCCACGATTACAGGCTATAACAGTAAATGTCACGTGTGTTTTTCTACCTGGGTAAAGAAAGGATTGATGAAGGGAAATTTGAAGAATGTCATGGGGGCTGCTGGCTGGATAAGGAAAGATTGATGATGGTGAATTTTAGAGGAACGGGACAGAATGAGGTTTTATGGATGTAGAGTCAATTCTACGGATATTATTATCTAGGTGTGCTAGCTATTTCACTCCCGTAATCGCGAAATGCTTATAGTCCTTATGAACTTGCCGACTGATCTAGTGGTTTCATCTTTTACTAGAGACCACAGGGTCTCGGTTTGAATCCCGGTTGAGGCCAAAAGTTGATGATATTTTTCTAAATAAAATATATTATATCTATAGTACATATATCAGTAGTCTCTTGGCAACGAATCTTGAAGAATTAAAGTACAAAAACAGTTCCTATTTTCCAATCATTCCATTTCTTTCAGATAATTACACTATCAGAAGCTATACTTTTATTACAAAATAAAAAGGTTATTACTAAACTCATTATAAGGGTACTATAAAAAGAAAAATAATGTTTTTTATTTTTCACTAAGTCAATGTGTAGGACATTTCTAATACAGACGTATATTTCCTCTCAGAAGATACAACTTCGTGGTTACACCGCCTTACCTCCGCAGAGCTTTTAAGTGTTTCAAACGATGTTTCCAATTACGGATACGATTTCCCTAGTGGTTTACTTGATGCAGTTTGAAGTTAAGACCAAAATGTCTAATCGATTCTCTGTAAAATAGAAATTGGATGAGAATTGACGTTTTCTAGGACTGTATTATACAGTAATTTTTGTTCATAATGATTATTTATAAGATATTATTGGTGATCTGATTTGAAATAAACCATGAACACCAAAAAATCGATTCAAAGGGAGGAATTTACTTCAGTGTAAACTTGACCTAAATAGTTGTGGAAGTTAGGAAGTTTGGATGTTTGTGTGACAATCACGCCACATCTACTGAACGGCTTTTTATAAAATTTCATTTACGGATAGACAATTCACTTGATTAAGTTATAGGATTCTTTTTATTGATCTCTATACTAAACGCTTTTCTTCTTATATTAATGTTGAAAAGGATAATATGGATTAAGATATATATTTTTAACGGTACAAAAAAATTAATGTTATTGCATAATTAATCTTCTAAATTGGTTATATTGTTAAAACTGAACGGTCTAACAAATAATTATTTAATAATATATCAATAATCATTGACACATTATTGAAAATGTCCGATAGACCCTGTTTTGTAAAAGGACTGATTAGGTACATTCATATAACATTTTTAGATACATAAAATTTTATATCCTCTTAAATGAAAAATATTTTTATTAAATTGTTTTCATATCACAGAATGAATGGATATACGTGATTCCTTGTATAGTTTATGAACCGGAAAGTAACATAATATGACACTTTGTATCCCAGAAACATATGTGTTTTGATTGTTTCCTTATATTTGTACATTTTTTTCCTCATTTCCAGTACTGAAATAATAAACATCTTTAAGGAAGGGGAAAAGATTGGTTTTCTTTGCTTTTATTGAAAATCAGGTGAATGACAGGATGAAAAATATGTAGGCTTTAATATATTTTTGCTTGAAAGTATTTTAATAAAAATATAGAGTAAGAAAATCTTATGTAGGTGGTGATATTATTAGATATTATCCTTTTAATCCGACCTTTTAACAAACTTATTAAATTTATTATTTATAATATTAAAAACTATTTCTATAATGAAAAATATAAAATGAAAGTCTTGAAAGTAAGTTATTTTATCGTATTTGATTTTTAACTGACTTCAAAAAAAGAAGTATGTTCTCAACTCGTTATTATGTATATTACCGCATATCTCCAGCATTTATGGACCGATATGAAAAATTATTTTTGCATTTAAAAGAGTAGAATATCCATGTGATCAAGTCTAATTATCCATGTGGAATATATTCCAGGGACCTCCTCCAAAATCAAAAGAGTTAAGTTTTAATTATTTTATGCCCAATAAACTCTTAGACTGAGACTGATTTGGGACTAGCTCTGAGCTCTGAACCCTCGCTAGATTAGTACGTCACTAAACATTTAAAAATAATTACTTTTTGCCAATAAATAGAATCCTCAAATACTTATTATTGTGTACACCGATTTAAATAAAACAAAAAAAATATGATTAATAAATGAATATCTACGCACAAAACTCATGTTTATTTTAAGCAACATCTACCAAGTCGGTTACAGTTGGCCACATTTACGACAAAATAAATTTGTTACATTATACACTGCTGCTTTTTATAGAAATCCGCATGGAGTTTAAACTAGTTCTCTTATATAAAAGGCAATGTATAGCACATATCTCTAAAATTTGGCTTCAGTTCTAGATTGCTCAGTCGTTTCGAAGTAATATTTCATTTTCTCTTCTATGCTCAACTTCATTTTGATATGAATTATTCATGAAACCTACCTTCATTTATATCAATTAATGAATAAACTAATTACGAATTAAAGACTTTTTTACATTATATCCACTATGTATTAAGATACTTTATTTAACTACAACCGATTTCAAAAATTCTAAATTGTCAATACTTAAAATGCTTTGCTATTTTTTATAGGAACTGGGCATGAATCGCGACTAGAGGTAAGTAACTATATACTTATTAATGCAAATTTGAAGGGTTTGTTTGTATTTATGAACGCGCTAATTTAAAAAACTACTGGTCCGGTGTTAAAAATATTTTTGGTTTAGACTATTAATCTAGGAAGGCTATATGCTTGTTAAACATGGATGATGAACAATCTTTACAAAAGTACAGCCATGCCACCCAAGACAATTCTGAGAAATGTCGCAACACAGCACACCTGTAGACCATACAAGGAACCGATGTCGAAACATCCCCGGGCCTGCAGGTGGTTCAAGCAACCCAAGCTGGGTTCACCTCACTTTTAGCTCTGACATTGACCAGTAGTCACTTAAGTTTAGACTGTAATATTTCCTCCTGTGAAATAAATTATTTTCAAAGTAGGTTTGGTTTTTTTTGCGAGTTTCGGTCAATTTAATTGGCTGTATTACATTACATTTATTTATTTGTTAATTAGTTTGTGATATTGCCTTGTATAACTTTGTAGGTTAAGAATAAAAAAAAATAAATAATAGACATAATGAATGAGACCAAGACGAGTATACCTTAAGAACAATAGCCGTAGCAGTTTCCTCGTTAAGCACATTCAAAATAAGCCGTAATTCATGTAAACACCGTGTAATAAGATAATTACATTATTAAAAGCGCGTAAAGATCCTATTATGAAAACTCAAACATAATTCGGTTAAGGATCGCGTCATGGGTTTAACACCTATGGCCTAACCACAGTAATGAGATATCACACTTTACATATTGGCTTTTATGACTTCAAATTAATTAGCTCATTTGTCTTTTATTCATTTCAATCTTAAAAATAATAAATATAGAAATTTGATTAGGACCGAAACTAGGCTAGGCCTGTATTTTGGGATCCTTTACAGTTTTAGTTTTGATGTTTTAAAAAAATTGCTGTCATTGAATACGGCACACATTACATTGGTTTTTAATTTTTACTTAGAACTTTTTGAAATTGAATTGAATTGCTTGAAAACAATAACGTCGCTCATTATCCATTGAATTGTCATAATACATTGCATTGTATGTATAAAGTGGTGTACATCAAAGCATTAAATAAAAAAATAAACTTTATTTTTAACTAACTACGGCTTAACCCGCGTAATTCTTGATCCCGTGGGAATACCGGGATTAAAAGTAGCCTATAACTTAATCCCGCTATCAGCCTACCAGTAAACAAAATTTCATGAGAATTTATTCAATAATTGCAGCGTGCTAAACACACAAACATTCAAACATCTAAACATCAAAGAAAATCTCATTTAAGTCGGATAGTAGGAACAAGGATATTTGAACACAGAAAAATGCTAATCAAGTAAAAATATCAATTTGTACAGTAACCTAACACGATTACCAATATTTAAAGTGAGTAAAGATCCTATTATGAAACTCAAACATAATTCGGTTAAGGATCGCGTCACGGGCTTAGCACCTATGGCCTAATCACGCGACTAATGAGATATCAGGCTTTACATATTGGCTTTTATGAGTTCAAATTAATTAGCTCATACCTATGCAACATCAGTCAGAAATAATTTTGGTGTCTTTTTATTTTTTTGTCATTCAATACATCATACATTACATTAGATATAAATTCGTCTCGTTACATGGATTTCAATTTTTCCTTTGACACTTGGAACTTTTTGAATTTGAATTCCTTGAAAAGTCGCTTATTGTCAATTGAATTGTCATAATACAATACCACTGTATGTATAAAGTGTAATTCGCTTAAGGATCGCGTCATAGGTGGAGCACCTATGGTCTAAACACACTAATGAGATATCAGGCTTTACATATTGGCTTTTATGAGTTCAAATTAACTAGTTAAAGCGTCGTACATTCAGTTGAATTGAGGACGACCCGATTGGCGCAGTGGATGTGGCAATGGTTTATTACGTCGGAGGTCGTGGGATCGATGCCCACGATTTGAATTTTTTTATGTGATGAACTTTGTAATTTTCTACAGTCTGGGTGTTAATTTATATATAGTATGTATGTATTTACAAAAAAGTATTTTTAAGTATCAGTTATCTAGTTTCCATAGTACAAGATTTGCTTAGTTTGGGACTGGATGACATAGTGTTAAATGAATCCTGAGTCCTTGAATATTTTTTATTATTTATTAAACGTCGTGACACTCTTAAATTTTTTACCAAATAATTAAGCAAACATTGAGAAACAGAATTATTTTTTAAATAAAAGGTTTAAACTCTAAACTCTTGCTAGCTAATACACTACCAACATTTCATTTAAACAATGAAAAAAAATGTTATCGAGATTTTTCTGAAAAGAAATCTCAGAAACAGCCCTGAATCTGGATTTAGCGGGGTTCAATCATCTCTAAGCCTTGAAGAGCATAAATAAAATAAAATTTATGTATATACAACTTAAACTGTCCAACTGTTACATCGACATTGAAAGCTGCTGAAAATCAGCACTGTGACGGACACAGGAGCATCTTATGCTGAGCAACTGACGTTTAAACGTTACACCGCAGTCTATTTCTTTCGTATTATGTTACTTTTCTATCTTTCTTCTTGGTCTTTCAATAAAAATATATTTCTTATCTTAAGAAAATTATAGTGAATCAGAAGGTTGGAATATATCTTTGTACAATGTCTACGTTAGTCTAGACATAGGGTTTGTAGAACTTAACCACAGACTTAGTGCTAATTACTAATGTTGTGTTAAAGATGTTCATTGCTAATGAAAATGATATAATTCATTGAATTAACACAAAAAGAAACTTATTATGAAGAAAAGCCTTTTTAAAGGTTTTTAAACGCGGTTATTTATACAAATATTAATGTCTGACCGCTATCTCCCTTTCCCGTAGGAACTGCGGGATAAAACTATTCTATGTCCTTCCTATAATTTCAAACAATCTCTGTACAAAATTTCATCCAAATCGGTCCAGTAGTTTCGGAGCCTTTTCAATGCAAACAAACAAATATTTCCTCTATATAATATTAGTACAGATTTATGTACTAATTTCGCAACAAAATCATTAAAATCTGTCTAGCCAATATGGCATGATTTATAATACAAAAATAGTCTTAAAAATACAAAGTTTGTTTGAAGTAGCAAAACTTGCTAAATTTCACACCTACAAGCATCAGATTTTCAAAACAAAAATAACTTTATGAAATTTTCTCGAGATGAAAAACAATTTCACTATTACTACCGATGTACTTCGCCGTGGAGTCTGGCTCAACGTCTTGTAAAGTAGCCACTTGACACACTATTCTAGGTTGTAGCTAGAAGAATACTATTTTTGTCTAAACCTAAGATATACTTCGAGGTTAGGTACGTAGTTTTATCGAGGGGAGATTCTTGGTTAAGAATTTTATATAAATTTTATGAAATGTAATGAATTAACTTTATACCCTCATTCTAGTCACTTGACATAGAACATAGATAAAAATAAAAAAATAATTTAATCATCTTCATTTATTTGTGATTTTATTCATGCAATAAAAAGGTTTCCCTGTTCTTTCTTTATTCAAAAGCATTTCTTGCGTACTTTTTTATAATAAAAATTTTGGATACATTATATAGCTCTATCTGTATTTTACAAAATATATTAATAATTAATATAACAATATTATCAAATATTTTTAAATTAAACATAATTTATAGTTTATTTTCAAAAAGCACTTCATAAACGTACATACACACATTTTTTTTATTGCAACAAAAAGTCCAAATACGTAAATGTATCAAGTAATATCAATTACGGGATAAATAATTATCATTCGCAGCGGGTCATCAATTTGTTTACGTCTAATAAAATCGGGACTAAATGGAGTCTAATTGAGGTTCGAAGTTAATCGATGAATCTTCCTCTTCCGGCACGTCACGCTTGCAGAAAAATAGGCATTTTACATGTTCCTTGTCATATAGTAATAATAATAATTTTTAGGGTTAACATAACAGCTAACAACAGGACCTCATTACTAATCTATACATACTTTCATACACCGTCTATACATTTATACTAACCACTTCTGTTTAATTTTAACAAAATGAATTTTTTTTAATTACAATCGTTTGTAAAAGCGCCTTAATTGCAATACTTGCACAAGGTTGCTTATATAATATAATAATGTAAATTATATAGAGCACGCAATAAATATTTTGACTTTGATTTAACTAACCTCCGCTGTTTGTCAGTCTGTATGTCACTAAGTTGTATCTCTTAATGCGTGAAAGACACTAGACAACTAAAATTCCACAAATTATGATTCACTTTCCAATAGATATGAATGACATTTTTCCTAAAACTTATTTTTTCTTAACTAATCCTACTTCCTAATGTAATAAATGTGAAAGTTTGAATATGTTTGTGTGTCAAACATGTCTAAACTACTGAAGAGATTTTGATGAAATGTCGTATACAGATAGGCCATTAGGTGGATTAGGAGATAACATATTTTTTATATATAAATGCAAGCGAAGCCGCGAATAGAAGTTAAATATTCAGTAATAATGAATCAATCGTTGACAAACATTGTAGCATCCAATAAGTTAAAACTACACTTTGGATTGAGAATCCCTATTTATTTTTGAGCAATCGGCTAAAATAATATCGATCTACTTTATCAGCATTACTGTAAAATCAGGAGTATTGAAACATATAATATCTCATTTCACGCTTTATTCAAGGATCACTTGATTTTATTGTTTACGTATTTAATTACTATCAAATACTTTACTCTTTAATTTTTATTTTTTTATGTAATAACATTTTAGGATAATAAAAGTAAATAAAAATTTAAAGTCTTAAGCGAATAGTAGCGAAGTGTGTAGTGTTAATTGTACCTGAATATTTGTTTTTTTAAATGTATTGTATTAAAAATAATAATCTTGCAAATAAGCTCTTCTATCTAACGTTACAATCTTTATGGTACAGCAGGCGAGCGGAGCATGTAGTTCACCTGATGTTAAGTGACTGACCGCAGCCCATGAACATCTACGACACAACGTGTCGGAGATGCCTTGCTGTCTTAACGATGGGGAGGAGATAGGGAGAAGTTTATGGGAAATTGAGAGAGGAGTAGAACAGGATGGGAAAGGGAAGGAAATACAGACCTCCGGGCCGCTGCTCACCGTACGAAACACAGTGCAATACTGTTTCACGCCGATCTTCTGCTGGGGGTGGGGTGGTAATTACACCAGTACGACATTGGCTTAATTGCACAATGCTCTTCTCCCACTCTTCAAACATTTAGACGCGTTTACATAAATACTTGGAATTTGAATGCAAACTCTTATAAAATGTGTATATACAAACATATACAGAATTATTATGTATATATAAAAGTAGTATTATTCATAATATCATGAGCCCAAGAGGCGAATAGGTTAATAACATTTTTCCTCGAACCGAATCATCGCTTATCGATAAGAACCGTTGTGCACCATTGACATATTATTATTTTCTTGAAATTTCTAAGGTATATAAGCGACACCAGAACCTAGAATATTCACATTCAAATCGTTCCTCAAAGTAAGTAAACCATTTCTTTAAAACTTTAACTAGTATCTTATTTTTCAATGTTTTGTTTCATTTTCTATAGTTGGCGCAGGGAACATTAGCCCCTAATGCCTACACTATAAAGTTGATTATTACTTAAAATACGCAATTTTACAACGATTGTCTATGTTGGTCAATGTGTCTCCAGCGTGATCCAATTCTTACCGAAATAGTGTTTTTAGTTTTAGCACATTAATAACATATTTATTATAAGAAATTGACTCAAGAGTTTTTATAGTAGTAATAGTTGCGTAAGACGGTTGACCACATTTATCATCATTTGTATCATTTTTAAATATAATATAGTTATATCTATCGTTAGGCTATTCTGATACTCCATACAATTACGGCGAGAATCCTGCATGCAGTTCTTATCGAAAATCTAAAATCCCAGATCACTCAGTTGCAGAATACTTTAGCCTTCTTGCCATAAAGCCTCAGCCTTTATTTAATTACTAATTAATGTTTAATCCCTATCATACTAAGGATATTCTAAAATTATTGTTACAGTTACGACATCATGAAGTGCATTATCCTGATTGCTGTAGTAACTCTTATGGTTGGTGTAAGTTACGCCAAAGTAGTTTCTCACGAAGATGATATTGCCAAGCGAGATGTAGATGTAGTTGAGCGAGATGTGGATCCACAAGATTCGGATATCCCATTCTGGGGGAACCGCGGTAAACGTGATGTAGATATAGTTGAGTCAGAAGCAGATCCACAAGATTCGGATACCCCATTCTGGGGTAACCGCGGTAAACGAGAAACGGCATCTGAAGGTTACCCAACATTCTAATTCTGAATAACTTAACCATGTTCTAAGAAGGCAGGTAACAACGGCCAGGATTATCAACAATGGATAACTAACTTACATCTTGTATTTATCATGGATTAAGTGCAGAAATAAATATTTTTCTGTTTTAAAAATTGTGTTTTTCTTTCATTTAAATATTATTTAAAATATAAATTTCTTTCTAATTTCCCACATGGTATTTTTTATCGTCACAGTTAAGGTTTCACATTTTTAAAATATGCATACTTTTAATTATTACATTTATTATCCTTTCACTTACTACTGGTCAAAATTAGACAGATATCTCTGAATCCAATCTTCAAAATTCTGTGATGAGAGAAATTCAATGATCAAAATAAAGAAAAGATGAAGTAGGTGCACAACACTGAGAATAGATATAAATAGTATAGGGAATACGCTTTAAAAATCTATATATTAAACAAAGACGGGTTTGTTACAACACTTATAACTCGAGATATGCTGGACCAATTCAGCACAAAATCATAGGGGGATAGTTTAGATCCAGAAGAAGAAGATATGATACTTTTAGTTTTGTTTAAATAAATAAATGAAAAGTTCTTTGGATACTCTCAACCGAACTCCTAGAAGTGGTTGAATAACGAGAAGATATGAGAATTTCCCGACTCCGTATCGACATTTACTTTTATAGTATTTTGTTATTCTTGTTGCTGACGCTGTACTAATAATTGGTAAAAATAATTATGCTAACGCATTGCAAGACGATGGCCCCTCAAACGAGATATAGATACGATTTCAGAAGACATCCATGTCAAGCGAGACGTAGATATAAAACCGATAGAATCTGTCAAGCGGCTGTTTCGTAGCAACCGAAACATGCAAACAGCATCAAATCGCATCAGACGGCATCGCTGTTCACGTAATAAAAGAGACGGTGGCATTTGCCTATTTCTGCTTCTACTTTTGATGCGTTTTTATGAACTGCTTCTTCTGAACTGAATCTTTGTTAGACCTCCGTTGACCACGTGAAGAAAATGTATATATTTGCTTAAATTGGTGATGTGTCATCGGTGTTTATTTTACTTATGTTTAAAAGTTACATCATGCTTCACCACATCGGGTATGTTCTACACCATCATAACCAGGATTTAGAATGTATATTTAATTACTGATTAATAAAGGTTTTATGTCAGGGATAAGATTAGTAAAGGACAGAGTACGCCTAAAAATTTAATTAAGAATGATTATTCTATTAATAAATGTGGAAATAGTGTAAAAAGAGTTTCAATTCTATATTTTTCTTTATAAAATGCATTTCCATCAAGAAGTCACAATACAGTCTATCAAGTATAATTAAGAATGATTTCTTAAAATCGAATTATAATTATTTATTTCAATGAAGTGGTCATAGAAGGTTTCAATTGTAAATGATCTATAGATTCGCCAATTTTGGGCACGCAAATATTTACATTTACAAATCATATCACGATTATTTTGTCCATGTTCCATATTTCAATAGTCCAATATTGTGCGAAATGATTATAACAAACCACGGATGTAGGTATAAATTTAGTCATGACTAATTTCAGTTATATTGAAAATATTTGCGTATTTACAAGCTATTTCACACTTTCATGTAAGTGTGTTGATACTTCTATATAATTATAATTTAATCAAAACTATGCCAAATCTAAACTACGAAGATCGTTGAATTTTTGAAAATTGTATCCAGGCTGTAAGTTGATAAGTTCTAAAAGCTATAACTAAGCAAAGCAAACGACTTCGAGCAAACGTCTTATTCATTCAATTTTTTTTAAATTTCTTACATACATTGATGAATTTAGACGGGCGGTATAGACAGTTATATAGTAGATAATTTAGGATTTGATTCTGGAAACCCATTTCAAAAATTCAGTTTGTATAATATTTGATTTTGTTTGTCAAATGTTTGTTTACAATTATGTACATAGCAACATGGCCGGCTAGCGTTTTCACTCGTTCAGAAATTTTAAATTGCACTTTTTCGGATAAATATTCAAAGAATATAATATTTTTTTTTGTTAAAGAGGAAAAATATTTATTATTTTAGACCTAATAAAAATAGGGTCAACTAGCCTATTCAATAATATCGATGCGTTCGTTGTTTGAATTATCGGTCCCGCCTATATAAGTCAACAAGAGTCAAAACGTCAATCGATAACCTATGTTAAAATTTTGACACAGGTGTGCTAACTCAATACAGCGGCAATAATATTACATACATTGAAGTGTTAAGAAGCATAATTTAAACCTATAGTGCGGCTATATCTAATGATATATATTTTTATTGAAATCATTGTTTAATTATGCATCAAATACTAAAGTTCGTTCTTTTACTCCTCTGTGTCTATTACGTAAGCATAGAAGGTTTTGTTATAAGAACGGAAGCAGACATGGAAGATACTGACTCCAAACTGATTGTGAAGATACATTTTGATCAAGTTGACGAGGATGGAATATGGAGAATCGATGACAGAATGATTGTAGAACAGCCTGGATACAAGGAGTATCCAGTCACTAAGAGAGGTTGGAGAAAAAATGGAAAATAATACTAAGATTAGCCTCGAAAATTAAAATGTATTTAAGGATGTAAGATTGTAAAATTTGATCGATCAGGTATTCTTTGACGTATTATTTATTTTTAAACATTTATTAAAACGGCAACTTAAATAAACTTTCGCCAAACTGTAAACAGTTTGTTGGGGAGATGCTCTTATCTCTTACTTAGTTTAATGCAGATTATAAAGTGGATAATATCTATTTCATCATTACAGAACTTGAGAATACATATAATTTTTGAAAGTACATGTCTCCGATTTTTCGAATACTTAACCGCAATCGAAGTGTTGTTGCAATCCTGCCATGATTTGTGTGATATGATATCGTCGAAGTTTTTCTGTTTACGTTTAAATGTTGTGAAATAAAAATAATTGATAATAATGAACCTTATATTATTTTATACCTTTTTTCTCTTTCCTTTTTTTCCTTTTTTTTTTAATAAGTAACTATTTGTAATACTACGTAGTTGTTACAAAGTAGTTATATCTCCAAAGGCGTAGGACTTTTACTAAACATAAAATATAATTTATTGGATCGTCATAATTATTATCCACATGTTACGCCACACCACTTATTCCACTAGTATTATAAATGCGAAATCTTGAGAGGATGTAATATGTATGTGCGTTTGTTACTTTTTCACGCAAAAACTACTAGGCTGATTACAATGAAACTTAGTATATGTTATTCTGAACCCTTATCTGTTCAGAATATAGGCTTATCGTATACTTTTAATCGTGGAGCGAGCCTATTATCTTTTGAGGCCGGCAAGACTCCTGCGACACTTTGATGTTGGCCAGCGGTCAGTCACTTAACATCAGGTGAACCGCATGCTCCCCTTACTATAGCAATATAAAAAGAAATTTCATAGCATTAAAAAAATAAGAATTAAATTAAATTAAAATTGAATTTTTATAATTTGAACTTGCTACTATCATATTATTATTTATTGCCCATTTAAATTTTAGTTTAAAAATAGAGCAAGATTTCATCAAATGCCAATCTTTTGCGCAAGTATTTTATTTGCATTATGTGATGAAATGTATCTCAATTACACCAAGTCAAATATTTAAAATATAATAATTATTAAAATATTATATTATTTGATTATGCATTAGGTGATATTAAAAGTTACTTTTATATCAAACTTTTTATAGAATTAAAATTTCACATTTAGCGTCACTGCTCCGGCGAAAAAGTACAAATTCGATGGATGGAATTCCCTCGGATTTCATTTTCATTTCATAACGTGTTTATTTCGTTACGTTTGTTCTGATTCCTGTAAATATAGAATTCCGAGGAGTTTGCGTAACAAATTTTAGGATTCCGTGCCTTTAAAGAAAATGAACTACTTCAAGCATTAGTTTTCTCTCTACAAATGTACGAAATTTAATAATCAGATTATCTTTGTAATTTTTACTGTCAATGTAATTAAATTCCACTAATTTTTTGTACCACCACTGTATGTGTAATATATTTTCATAGTTTCCGATGCCACAAGGAAATACTTACCGTTTGAAATTATGAAGTTTCAAGAAAAGCAATGTCTTACAGCACAATATAGCGGAATTGGATATACACAATATCGTAAATTGATACTGAAATTATTTCTTTAAACAAGATAATGAGTAGGTAAGGCTAAGTATACACTATTTATAGAATTAAACTAGCTTTTGCACCACCTACTGCAAAAATTGTTTTTATCTATGTTTCTATTTATACATAGATGCTTGAAAGTGATGGCTCAATAGCCATAAGGCCGCCATTTATGCATGCCCATTTAGTTAAATACACATAAACTTTAGTGTGTTAATTTGTATATTTTATTTTGGTGTGTACTGTGGAAGTTTTATTCTGAGGTTTTATACTGGTCGATCCGACCTTTACGTTGGACGGAGGATCCTCCAAACCACATGACTGGCCGTTAGGCCCCAAGGATTGATGTTTGGAAGTGGTATATATACTTAGCGGCGAAAAAATTTCGACATCGCGATTTAGGAATTGTGACGTCAGGTAACGCTATAGTACATTAAAGTATTTTCATTCCTTAATTCAGCCACAGTGTAAGTAACCGTACCGTATTATATATACAATAACTTTGTACGAAACGCCTAGTATACGATTCCATTCACACTTGGTCGGTTTTTATTTTAATATTAGCTTTTGCCCTACAGATCGATATGCCTGTTTTTCCTGGTGAATAAATTTGTTTGGATATTTGGCAAAAAGCGGGATAAGTATGCGATTTACATTTTAAATGCGTTGTTGAGTGTGACGCGCATTACCGCTGATGGATAAGGTTATGGGATCCGGGATTATGAGGAAAATTGTTTTATCGTTCTACGCGCTTGTTTTCGATATGTTTTATTTATTGTTATTTGCAGTTACATTAATCAAACTTACTACTAATTCTATTTTTGTGTCTATAAACGAAATACTGGTCTGTTAAAACGTTTTTGTTTGTAGTATATTCTGCAGGGACAATTCGACAGAAAATTCGTATAGAGATAGCTTAGGACCAAGATAATGACAAATCCCATGGGGATGGGATGGGATACGCGAGGGTAACCGTGTGGCACAGCTAGTATATCATAAATGTGAAAGTTTGTATGATTGGATGTTTAGATAATTGTGTGTAAGTCACGCTGCAACTAATGAAAAGATTTTCATGAAATCTTGTATACAGATAGGCTATTAGCGGGGTTAAATGATACTCTAGTTTTTTCCCGCAATTCCCGCAAATTTTCTCATTGAGTGATATAGATAACGATTGTTATATTATATTATTTCAAATTATTATAATGAAATATGTAATAATTACTGTTAAAAAAGGCTCATAGATTATTGATCGATCAAATTGAGGATTATTTATTTTATGTACAGACGGAAAATAATATTATTTGGCTCTAAAACATTGTTTTTATCGGAAGAGCAAATACATATTTCATAGTCTTTAATATAATCAATTAAATACTCAAATACTCTTCGTAAAAATTGTATTCATACGACTTCTTTTATCGTTATTCTCATATAAAATACCGTTTTAAATGAACAATGTTCAATCGAAACTTCCGTAGCCCACGTATAAAAATTAAACCATATTATACGGTAATCCTGGGGCCAAATTAAAGAAGTTAAAAAGTTTAACGCGAAGCCACCGGTCCTTCGTAATCTGCAGGATTCATTAACGAAATTAAAATTGCTGTATGCGGAAAGTCAGATTGTGTTGAAAGAAGTAAGACCTTTGTAAAACTTGGCATTGATGTTTTGGCTGATCATACTGTCAATAGAAATAAGAAAAAGCTAGCTAGAGTTAATAAAACAGTAACCAAACCATTTATGTATATTGAATATTCTTTCACTTTTATATTGCATAGCTATTAATGCAATATGAACGTGTCGTGGATCTCACAAACGTGGTTAAATTTTTTCTATGTTTGTGCATCAATTACATAAAAACCAAAATTTTATTCGAACAAAATTATATAAGGTGATAGATAGATGTATTAAATATGTCTTTAAAAATAAAATTGAGATTTATTCAATGATATTTTTTGTAAATAAAAACATGCAAATATGTATGTGCTGGCATGGAAATAAAAATTCCTAGATCTAGAACCAGTT
>LQNK01000999.1:89672-123240 GCA_001586405.1 Phoebis sennae
TAAAAAGTTTTAACGCGAAGCCACCGGTCCTTCGTAATCTGCAGGATTCATTAACGAAATTAAAATTGCTGTATGCGGAAAGTCAGATTGTGTTGAAAGAAGACCTTTGTAAAACTTGGCATTTATGTTTTGGCTGATATTACTGTCAATAGAAATAAGAAAAAGTTAGCTAAAGTTAATAAAACAGTAACCAAACCGTATAAGTATATTGAATATTTTTAAAAAGAGTTATTATAGGTCCGTAGATATAGCTGGCCTTTAGTAGAGTAGGTGGCGCCTCAAATATATTATTTACAATAGAATATTAAAATTTTCGAAGTTTATTTATCACCAGGCAGGTTCAGTTCCAAATCGGGGAGTAATAGGGGAGGCATCAGGCAAGTTTTCAGATTTATATGTTCAGGAACTGATTTTTGCAATAATGAACAATGATATTCTATTAAATTAATTTGTTCCAAAAATCTGGTAAAACATTTCAATCAATACCAATTTAATGTAGGAATTTCTTGCTACTCTTACTTATCTGTTACATTACAGAAAACTGTTCCTTATTTTTAATTATACATCTTGACTTTTTATCATTAATTTTACATACAAGCTCCTTGTTAGCGAACATGTGGAAGTACATTTAATTATAAAGTATTCCAACTGCGACGTCGTTATATTTGTACAGTCATGTTTGTCAGAAGTAATGTAGTTAATGAAAATGTGAAACACTATCATTTTAATCAACCTGCAACCCTCTACCTAGTTTAATTATAAACATTCGCATCGCGTTACCCGCGATACATTGTAGGTTTTGTATGACACCAAACTAGGTATGATAACACGAAACGCGTAATGTAGTTTGCAAGTGACACTTTGGTTTTATATCAGCACCGTAGTCAGATGTCATAGCATGTTATAGTAGCGACCTAGTTTATAAGATTGTTCGCTAGTTGACCTGAGGGATGAGCTTGAACTTTCATATTAAAGTTTTAGTCTTCAGTTCAGAATGGCTTTGAAAAATGGGCTAATTTTTCGTCTGTTGTAAGCAAAATTTAGCGGCAATTTGTGGATCCTTCTTGCCATAAGGAAAGTGGTAAGAGACAAATTTGTAGTTAGACAATGAGCGATAATAACAAAGTATTCAGCTTGAAATCGTTTGGAGGTTTGTTTTAAATTTATAAATGTATCTTTATATAATAAGTTTTTGCCAAAAAATAGAACCGATTTCCTCAATCTAAAAAGTAGAGTTATTTTTGTAGAAAACAAAGTCGATGCAAAATCTTATTACATGGAAAATAGATAATAGCACATGACTTTATATACCTCAGTCAGTTCAATAAACTTGCCTGCTAAACCCTAAAAAAATACTTTTAAACAATATATAAAATAGCCAAATAGTCGTAGTAAGGCGATTAATTTACATATTAGAATACCAATTTCCAAGTTCTCCTTACGCTTTTTCCACTCAATCAATATTCTTTAAATATTGCATACATATAGTTGGGAGTATGGGTAAGTTATTTTCTACCTCATATCCCGAAAAACACAGGGCTAAATGATACAGTGGTTGCACGATTTTTGACGTTTGCAAAAACCTTTAGCTGGTAAAAACGCTGTCACAAATTCTGTACACACTAGGAAGTAAAAAGCATGGCTTTTGAAAGAGTGTGATCATGCTTCGCGACGGTACTTTTTTAATTTGTATACAAACAAATTTTAGTCGCCCTTGAAAGACGAATTCACAACACGAATGGAAAATGAATAATTATCTGAATTTAATGAAAAAATAATTTATCGAAGGAGATTTGAGACGCTGTCTTTGTAGCAGTTTCGTGCAACGACTGTGCGTATTCTTAAGCTTGCTAGTACCCTGGTACTAACGTAAGAAATTCAAGTGTAAAGTTGAGGATTAAGGCCAGTAATATAAATTCTTTATAAAGCAAAATATATGTAATACTGTCCTTTAAGTATCCTTATAATAACAAAACTATTACGATATATGAACAAGGTTCGTCTCGCCCACTCCGATAATGCTTATTGTTGCTTTATATAACTTTTCTTTATGATGTAACGAGTTTGCTATCGATTAGTGAGATATATTATTTTGTATATACAGGGTAGAGTGTAAAGAGTGGATAATATGGTACATTTGTAGATAGAGGAAGATATACGATTCAGAAAAATATATTTTACGTTCAGTAAGTCCCTCGGTTTTGGAAATTAATTAATTAAAATAAATTAAAAAAATATTTATCAAATAATAATCAATCAGGTGAATCACATTAAAATTCATTCATTTCTATTTGTGTTGAGCTCCTGCATTCCGAATAGTAAAAACTGTGTCTCAGAATGCAGGGCCTTCCCATAATAATTACAATAAAGTACATGATTTTTTTAAGATTTTAAATAAAGAGAGGAATAAAGCATGCAATAGAGATTGTGGACATTGTATAGGTATGATATAGTGTGTGTGTGTGTGTGCGTAATAATAATAATATTGGCGTGTAATAATTTTAGAATTGGTCCAGCCGATCTAGAGTTAGATGTGTAACAAACCCATCTTTGTTTTATACAAAGGTTTGGTATTTCTTGTACACGGTTTATAACCTAGATAACATAGGACATATAGATAAAGCTGCTAGTTAAAACTAGTATATTAATGGATTTTCGTGTTACAAAAAGCATACTTTTTCCATAATCAAGGCTACTCAAAATAATTGAGCACATGCTAATATTCCCAAGAAATTCAATCGGCGCGTGAACTATAACGATTAATATCACAATAGTCTATTAATTTAACGGCTACAAAATTAGCTATTGTTCAAAACGCTTCCATTTCACTCGCTGAAGAATTAAATTCTTCGGAAAGGCGTGCTCGGCTAATAATGGCGTAGAATAATCTCTTGACCTCTTTTTGCATATTGAAAAGCGTTCGATAGTCATTCGGAAAATAATAAATTACGATATTGAATATTATGGGTAGGTGATCTTTTATATTGGTAGATAATTTCTTTTTCATAGAACACGTAAATTTCATTATACACACATAGACAATTCTACACGATGTTATTTCATAAGAATTTTGATCAAATCCCACGGAAAATCCAAATGCTTCAGGTAGTACTACTATATTGCAACATTTTTAACCGACTTTCAAAAAAAGGAGGAGGTTATCAATTCGACGGTATCTTTGTTTTTATGTATGTTACCGCATATCTCCGGCGTTTATGGACCGATTTGGAAAATTCTTTCTTAAATAAATTTGCATTTGAAAGAGTAGACTTCCAGTGTGATCCCATTGAAATTTGGTTCAAGTCTGATCATCCATGTGGAAGATATTCCAGGGAACTCCTCGAAAATCAACGCAATAAGCTCTGCGGTTAAGGTTTAATCTAATCTATCTAATCTAATAACTATTATAAAGGCGAAAGTTTGTAAGTATGGATGTATGGATGTTTATGTCGTTTGTTACTCTTTCACGTAAAAACTACTGCACCGATTATGATGAAACTTGGTATACATACAGGTAAGGGTTCAGAATAACATATAGGCTACTTTTAATCCCGGAGTTGCCACGGGATCAGACGTTACGCGGGTGAAACCGCGGGGCGCGGCTAGTGATGTATATATCAACTGAATTGTGACTAGATGATGTGATTACCCTTCACAGGACACTAAAAAGTGATAAATAAAAATTTTCGCCAAAAAATGGAGCCAACTTCCTCGCTCTAAAAAGTAGAAAATAACTTTTATTTGATTTTTGTTGAAATCTATACAAAGTCGGTGCCTTGATATAGATTTGATTTGATATAGATGAAATTTTTATCTATAAAAGAGTAGAGTAATAATACAAATAAAATCATATATCAAACCATAGCACTCGATAATTGTATAAAAAATAATTACAGTGAAAATAAACCGGTGAATGCATTCCCACATGAATAGCCGATAAATATTTATTCCTGTATTTAAGTCAAACGCAAAGAGCAATCCAATAAATCATCAGGAATGATCGGCCGAAATAAAATCGACGCCTTATTAAGACCTCTCTTTTTGCAGAGTAAAAGCAGCGCTTCATTTATTATATCACTTTGCTCTCAGCATCGCTCGTTAAATTCGGGGGTCTTAGATCAATGAAAGGTTTATCTCATAATCGAGCCAGTAGCTTATCTGTATACGAAATTACATCAAAATTCGTCAAGTAGTTGCGGCGTGATTGACACACGAAAACATACATACATCAAAACATCAAAACATCCAAACATCCACACATTCAAACATCCAAACATCCCAACATATACATAACAATAAATTACAACGCGAAGACTAGCTCCGAGCGAATTACTAGTCTATACAATCTAGCTAATAGCTTATCTGTGTACGAAATTTCATCAAAATCCGTCAAGTAGTCGCGGCTTTATTGAAACACGAAAACATACAAACATCAAAACATCGAAACATCCAAACATCCACACATTCAAACATCCAAACATCCCAACATATACAAAACAATAAATTACAACGCGAAGACTAGCTCCGAGCGAATTACTAGTCTATACTAATATATCTAATAGCAGTCTAAACTATGAGGTAAAATTGTTTTTTCTATGAACCGATTAAAATGACGTCACAGAGTACATACTAACATTATGCTATAGGAATGAAGCCGCTCGGAACAGCTAATATTATTATAAATTGAAACCGCAATAATATTAGTGGGAATGCGCAGATGGTTAAATATTGGTTAGTCAATCGTATAACAAAACATAAAAATTATTGAATCGATAACTCTGTCGTTTAGTATATCTCATATAGGGTCTATAGGCTGGCTATTACTAAAGAAATATAGGTTATTTTTTGCATTTTCTTACGGTATAATCCTAATCCTTATCCTTACTAGTATTATAAATAAAGTCTGAGAATATGATTCAATGCGTCAGAAGCGTTTGATGTCAATATGAGGACGCCTAGCAATAATATTATATAACTGTAGATATGTTACTAGCACGCTAATTTTGAAATTTCAAAGGGATGCATGTATATCCACTTCCTTGGTTACGTAACGATTATTGACAGAACTTTACATAGCCACGGTGGCTTGGTTAAGACAGAAAGCTATAAGCCTTCATGTGTATTTAGAAAATAGACAAATCAATCTGCAAATAAATATATAAAAGGAGATGTATCATATCATAGGTAAGCACTCAAAAATAAAGAACCTTAAATTCAACTATGAGGTGATTTTCAAGATGACATTGTCATTAATGGTCCCATTTTTCACGATAGTTTTGTATGGGTATAACATAACATATCTATACATTATAATATATCATTGACGCCCTTTATATTCGAATGAATAATCATGTAATCTGCATCCTCTCAACTAAACAGAATTACGTATAATTGTAAAGACAATTTGGCTTCGCCCCAGAGAGGTATTAAAAATCGCTTACTATGAATTTGCGCTAAGTACTAAGTACCCTCTCAACTTAAAACCGGTATTAAAATTCACCTGGTATTTCAGGTGCAAAAAGTTCATTTTTATTCGTTCATTCAGGTCAGTAGTTCAGGAGGACTAATTCTTTCATAATACGAAAAATGTTCTCAAGCATAAAAATGTAATTTGCAAACACGAGTGATTTTAATAATGGATTCTCGAGAGCTTATATTTTAATGTTACATTTAAAATTTTTAAACGTCTTGGATTATTCACATCTTGAGCAATTATATTTCGCTTCCTCAAATCAACCACCCATTCTTATAAACGACAGAACGGCATAGTATATCATACGAATCGTTATTGTAAGTTTTGGTAGTTATGTTAACGCCACGTATATAAAATAAATAGGCTTTAGACTTGTCTATCCATAAATAAATCTACTAGTTTTAATTTTAATGGAACGGAATTTTCGTAAAAAGGGGTTCAAAGGTTTTTCCACTCGTATATATTATAGACTGCTCGCAGCAACTCCGGGATGAAAAGTAGCCTATATGTTATGCTGAATTCTTTACAGTTCTCAATCTCACTTCTAGCGGCTCCGGGTTGAAAAGTAGCCTATATGATATTCTGTAATCTAACCTATATGTATACCGAGTTTCATCATAATCAGTTCAATAGTTTTTGTGTAAAAGAGAAACAATAATAAACTCCTCATCTATCATCATTGAATACATCCTCACAAACTTAAGCATTTATTATAGTAGGATTAGTAGGATTATGTGGACAGTGCTGCTCATAAAACTTGAATAAGTAAATAGAAGTATCACAGATGTTTTGGTAATCGAACAAAACATAGAATCATATAAACGCACGGCCTCCGATAACTACCCCGGAGCAACCTTGGCCTAATTTGAGGTAAAGCATGAAGCTTATTTTTAAAAATATCATCTATAAGCCTTCTTCTATCTTTAAAAATTACAACGCAAAATTTTGTTGTATCCCGTGGGAATTCTGGGGGTAAAAGTAGCTTATATGCTATTTTGGATCCTTACCTATATGTATACCAAGTTTAATACAATAGGTTTTTTCGTGAGCGAGTAACAAACACACATACATGCGTGCATCCTCAATAACTCTCATATATATAATATTACTAGAATAATTAAGTAAATAATAAATAAATATTCCTGGGCATTTAACACATTGCCATCTAGTCCCGAAGTAAGCAAAGCGTGTACTATGGAAACTACATAACTGATAGACATACTTAAACATACTTCTTTTTGTAAATACATGCATACTTTTCATAAATTAACACCCAGACAGAAGAAAATTACAATATTCAATAAACCATAATTTTCTACTCGTGGAGATCGAACCCACAGGCGCAATAGACCATTGCTGTATCCACTGCGGCAATCGGGTCGTCAAGTAGAAGCAATATGAATTTATTACTTCAAAAACCTCTCAAACAGTTACGACATACAACCACAACTATGTAACAAATTGACAATTAAATTGCCAACACAAATTTGTGGCATTGACATGATTTAGTAACTTTGGTTTGATTATTGGCGTCTAAACCTAGCCAACAATAACATTGGATCAGCAAGATTTTCATTATAAGTTTGACATAACTTGACGTTGATATAAGGCTAATTGCGAATGTTTGCGTAGCAGCTATCCAATCAGATTATGGATTGTTAATAAGTGATGTATTCTGAATTTGAATATGGGTGTACAGGCAAGCGATGCTGTAAAATTAAATTGAATAGCTGCCTGTTTCATATGGCCCAGGATGTGTGCCATTATTATTTTCATTATGATTTTCTGTGTAATTCTAAATGAGTACAATGGATATGAAAATTTGTTACATATGTATTGAAATACGTACTCTGTATTAGTATAGCAAACTTACTTATATGAGTGCAATGTAAGGAAAAATTATGGTTGATTGGGAGTATGATTGCTTCGTAATATATTTCTTACGTAGGTACCTGTACATAGTTATAATTCATAACCAATGAATAATGTGAATTTATAACATGACGGTATAGAGACGACTGAGGTGCAGAGCTATAGGTACGTCTACGTGACCCAAATTTGCATTCACAAATTTTAAAGTTTATTTATTTAATCCAAAAAAGCCAAAAAAATATGTATAGATCTTTCATTTGATACCACTCTCTAGTTCGCCCTCCCCCCAACTCTCTTCGTTACCCCCCAATCGAAATCGGATAAGCCATATTCTAGATATTCTCAGACAAGCATTCACCCATTTCCGACCCTATCTTCGTAACCCCTCAACCAATTTTGCTCATCTTCGACCTCATTTTCTTTTACCTAACCAATTTACTTATGAAATTTAATGAAGACCGCATAAACAATACTCAAGTTATTGTCGGACAAACTTTTTCATACTTACATACAAATATACCAAGCCATCTCGACACTGAGACCTTGCTTCTCCCGGTTTTTTTCTCCCGGTTTATTCTCGAATTAATTTATATAAATCATACACAATTTCAATTCTTACGCCCAATATTTTATAAGTTTAACAACTTTTCCTAACATGAAAGTGGACTAACGTAGTGTCCCCGAGTGTCCCCAAAAGGGTCGCTATGGGATCAAGGTCACTCAGTATGCGACACGCGCACTTTAACGGGACTGTCCCCACCGCCCACATATGGTTAATGGGTTTTCAAGTATTATCATTAAAAATAAAAGCCGTAATAGAAAGGTATTTGCTCTTATATAACGCGTTATAATATTTCGAGCAAAATTCAACGCACAATTACAGAGAAGGAGATACATTTAAAAGAATAGATAATAAACCATAACTAAAAATATTATATAAATTTAAATGATTATATATTCTTTATTTGGATTTTTTACAACAAAGACTATGTGATGAACATCACAAAGACTATGTGTGCAAGTGTTGTATGGGAGAAACAGGAATATGATGCAAATAATTATTTCAAGAGAGTTTCATAATTTCCAGAAAATGAACCAGTAGGTACGTAGTATTAATTATTTTAACAAATTTTCGCCAAACTGTAGCCAGTTTGTTTGCGATGCGCTTTTATATCTAAATTCGTTCATGTAAGTTATAAATAACGATCTACACTTTTAATACTATAGATAGAAATTTTACTCAAAGGAAGCATTACTTTACGAAAAGAACAAAAAAGACGCATCAAAACAAAAACGCCCAATAAAAACACGCTTCGCCACGCCTTCGTTGTTCGGCTTGACTTAACCTGCTAAAGCTTATTCTTTTCACGGCTCGGAAACAAAATTAATGAGTTAGCCAGGGCGAAAAGTTACAAGAAAATACATTCATCTTTCGATACTAGCGAAGTTGAGACAACTTGCGTCTGTTAAAAACTACATCCAGCGCTCGTTTATCTTTAGTGTCGACTAGTTAAATTAGATAAACTATGGGCTGACTTTTCATGTACGTGAATCTATAGTATTACAAATTAGCGGTAATTTAAACGCACTTATCATACACTAGTGATTCGCCCCGGCTTCGCGTGGATGCAATGCTGATACTAAATATACTACAGAACGTTTACAGTTTACGTTGTATATAAAAATTAGTGCAATATTTTGATAAATCTTGCAATGTAAGCGGAAAAAAATGATAATTATCGACATCATATTAGAAACCTTAAAAATAACAGTATTTTCCACTATTAAATGGATGTTACCATACATATAAACCACCCTCTTGAATTACTCTATGTATTTAAAAAAAATCGCATCAAAATCCGTTGCGTAATTTTAAAGATTTAAGCACACAAATGGACATAGGGGCAGAGAAAGCGACTTTGATTTATTATATGTAGTGATATTATATCTCACACACTATATTGATTTACGATAAGTGAGCCATCGTAGAATTAGTTGTATTAAGACGGTTTATACTCACTGCTCATAAACTAGGTGTAGACCGATGGTTTCGGACCGATTCCGGTACCACCGACGCCTGATGCGTAACTCTAGCCCGCACCCGCAGTGCGAGCGCTGTGCTGCTGCTTGCAGTGCGAGGAAAGACGAGACCGCTAAAACGTCTCACTTCCCCTGATGGACCTCTGTATCGGTCCGAAACTGTCTGTCTACAAACTATACGAGTTAAAAAGCAGTGAGTATAAACCGTCTTAAGAGTGAGAATCACACACTCTTCAGTCACACAATCAAACTCTTAAGAAAGAAAGCAAATATTATATTTGAAACAATTGTGTGCATACTTGGTGATTTAATTATTTTATATGTATAGACAATTTACGTCTACAGGGAGTATTTTTTGATTCGGTTAATAACATAAATGTTCGTATTACTTCCCACAAACAATGGGCAGAAACAAAAACAAATAATTTTGTATTCAAATTGATGGAATTATAATTTATTAAGTGCCACTTATAATGATAATAACGTTCACTGTTTACGTGATTCAATTTTTAACTCTTAATATAATAATGAACTAATTAGAAATCAATCGTATTTTAATGTAATTTATTTCATTCATGAATAATTTTTGAGTAACAATCTTTATGTGATTCTACAACTTCAGGGTTTTCTTGTAAACAACTGAATTCGGAAGGTAACAAATCATTATTATTTTTAACCGACTTTCAAAATTAGGAGGAGGGTCTCAATTTAACCGCTTTTTATTTGTGTTACCGTATATCTCCGGCATTTATGGACCGATTTGTAAAATTTTGCATTCGAAAGAGTAGCCACTCTCTACTCTTTCGAATATTATCATAAAAATTTAGCTCCATTATCTTCCATGTAGGAGATATTCCTCCTCGAAAATCACCAAAATAAGCTCTAAGGTTAAGGTTTAATGATGTATATACCTACTAAACTCTAACTTAGAGAATGAAGAATGTTAACAAATTTTGATTTTTAGGTTTTCATATTGCTTTTTTTAACTAAAAAATACTTTTGAAAAAATTATTTTGCTACGTCAATTAGTTTTTGATTTATAAGCAAAACAAATCGTAACCGCCCGACGCGGCGATTGCAGCGGTGTGACGTCATAAAACAGACAGCTCATGCGCTCGCTATAGCGCTTCCCACACGTATTTGCTGCGAAGTAGCGCGGCCCACGCGGCGTCTGTTTTGTGACGTCACAAGCGGTCACGTGACTTTAGCGGAACTCGAAAGTTTAAAAGCTTATAAAATGAAAACTACTTGGTATTTTTGACTGCAACAAAAAACAGTGTATTTGTATAGGTACAAGCTATACTGTAACAAACCTTCAACCTATTTGGCATACCTAGTAACATTCTCCATTGTGACTAGCTAATGGAAAATGAAAATGGAAAAATGATAACTTCTCACACTAAAAAGTAGATAATAACTCATACTCTATCTTTATTGAAATCTATACAAAGTCGAAGTAAACATTTTGCACCGATGTTTGATATTTTATGATGATATTTTTTGGCAAGTTATTATTGCGTCCCTCATTTCAAGTTCCCTCGTGTCATCTCAAAAACATACATCACATCCAGCCATGCATACCACAAATACGTAGTGCTATTCGTCCGACATAACCCGTCGTTACGACCAAGATGAAGGGTCCACGTCTGAGAAAACTAATTACGCCCATTTGTAACCTTATATAGCATTCTCTATGGCAAATGAGACGAAACACGCACATGTGAAGCGATGGTGTGTTGGAATTGGGCGATTCAAGACGCCTTGGAATATCTGTTGTGAAGAAGATTCAAGAGGATTTAAGTATAGGAGTCGTGATAGCTCGGTGAATGTATGTTTGTATATAAGTATGAAAAAGTTGTCCGATAGCTCGTCGTTCAACCAATCTTGCAATTTTTTTAGACAAAAGAAAATTTTGAGTTTGAAGATCAGTGAAATTGATAGGTTATAATATAGCCGAGTGTGGTATGAAATGAAAGGCTTTGAGTAATATGTATATTAAAAGGCGAGGTCTAACTTTGAGCGAGAAATTAATTATATGGTATTTCGGAAAATATGCACGCATACATTTGAAGCGTGACGATTTGTTTTAATCTCAACGATTTAATGAGGCCTTAGATCATTTGATAGATAGAGACTAAATTCAAAGTTTTAAATATACTTTTTAAACCCTTATACTTACGATTTCATTACGAGATTAAGTCATGAATAATTTATAATTATGAAAGTGTTCAAAAAACATTGTATAACCACGTCTTTTAAACACTCATTCAATCATAACATAGTCAAAATATTCTCTATTAACTGTCTAGATTATAACGTGAAACTATCCGTATCGAATCACCTCTCATCCATCGACAATCACTTTGATATTTCATCGAGCTCAGGTACCAAGGAACCAGACTTAAATCCAACCAGACGTTGATTTATGGAAAGAGAAAGCCCTAATTGATTGCATTGACAGTCAACGCCGATACCCATTCATTCAGCCATTTCTACCCCTTTTTCATTAATTACTTTTTTTCATGAATCTGTCGAATGGAACCTTTTTGCTATTTGATCAGCTTAACTTTTTGTAAGGGGCTGTAATTGCCAAATTACCTTGAAAGCTATTTTTAGTTCGTGTATAATGGGTCATTTAAAAGATATTATTTGGCTCTAATTACTCAAAAATTCAGAAACAGTTCAAAAAATATATTTTTCAATAGCCTAGTTCACTCTTTTTATTTTGGTCATAAATGATTAATATTTGATCTAAAATCTAAAATTATAATATTTTTGGGACTCCAAAAAAATGCAATTTAAAATTTACCAATTTCTGAACGACTAAAAACGTTACCCGACCATGTTGCTATGCATTTAATTGTAAACAAATATTTGACAAGCAAATTCAAACATACAGGCTAAATTTTTGAAATGGGCTTCCATAATCAAATACTAAACTATGCTAACTGTCTCCATCGCAAGACAATATTTTTGTAAGCTAAATACTGTAGGAGAATAAATAAATATTTTATTTATTATGGAAATTAGACACGAGTCAACTAGCCTATTTATTTATTCAATTCATTTAATCAATTACTACCACTAACATTAAGTGACAATCATTGGAAAAATAACACCAAACAAAAGATAAGATCATCCAATAATCGCTATCTTCAATCAAATAAACAAAAGAAAGATAGTAACTTCTTTTAAAATATATTTTTATAGATATTTCCCGTTTTTTACCCCATCATCGAATGTAAATAACATTATTTAATTTATTTGTAACAAAACACTTTACTAGTTCCAGTTATTTTTATTTACACGTACACTAAATAAGTCACAATTCAAAATATAAACTTGTTTAATTGATTTCATTCATGAGTTAATTTTATGACCAGAGATATTTGTTTATTAATTTTGTAATCTGTGTATTTTTATAAATAATGTTATTGAAAAATTTCATAATCTTGTACTTTTTTCTGATTTGCTACCCGATGATGATTTTTCGGGACCGGTTGTAAATGAAATAAAGTTTATTAATAAATGTGGACATAGTGTGAAAAAGACAAATTCTATATTTTATAACTTTGGTTGCATTCAGATTATGAAAATAACTGGGATAATTCTAAAGCAATGAGTAACCTCTGTTAAAAAAATAATAGGAAGATTTAATGTCAAAATGCTCATGGTCGCTTTGCTTGTTGATCCATACAAAATTGTTAGAAATTCTATATTTGATTAATACCTAAACACCAACGACCTACGAATCTATGAAAATATTAATCTAATGCTTAAAACATTGCTACGAACTTAAATGTACACGCGAAATGCTAATCAAAATAGCCTTTACTTGAAGAAATAGTACACATTGAGAAATTTCCTAATAACCTACATTATTTTTATGGGATAATGGTTCGAATTAGACTAGTTACTGAAATTGGTGAAACTATTTTTCAAACAAATTAGTAAGGCAACACTGCTACTGTTTTAAGACTTTTTCGATAAGTAAATAAAAATGGTGAAGTTGTTTATACTTGAATAAAAATACTTTTTAATAGATTTCTTCTGTTTATTATACGCTAGCTGATACGCGTGGCTACGATCTACGGGATATAAATAGCCTATAACATAGCCTATGTTACTTGTGGATAATGTAGCTTTCGAATGGACAAAGAATTTTTACAATTGGTCTAGTAGTTTTTGAGCCTACTCATTACAAACAAACAAAGTATTCTTTCAACGACGCGGGGTCCTCCTTGAGACGAACCTTACTTCATCGGTACATTCCTAATAACATCTTTGTAAAACTTAGTCTTTTTATTATAAGACACATTTATAAAAAAGTTAAAGTAAATTTAAACAAATAATATAATACACAACAAAAACATCCATTTACTTTATACACAAAATATTCACCCTGAAAATGTCTTGTAATCGAAAAAACATTCAATAACTTTAGCTGAAATACAAAGCCAAATGAAGTACACACAAAAACCAGTCTTAAGGAACGACATTGTCGTGTCACGACGCAATAAAATTGATTGAGCAGATATATCACGCGCGTCGATTTCTGAATGTACTTCATTTTATCCCGTTCTCCGAGTTTTAACATGCGTTATCAATATATTGAAAGGAAACTGGATAAAATCAAAACTTTTTGCTTGAAATTATGAACAAATCAAGGCTTCTGCAACAATTTGATGTTGTAGTCACTTAACTTCAAATGAACCGCATGCTCCGCTTGCCTGCTGTAACATATGTTATCAATTTTGCTGTAATTATGAATGTGTTTTCAATATACATTAAAACCTTATTTTCAGTAACCTGCCTTAAATAACTGGCCAGCTATTGAAAGTTCGACGATTAAAAGGTAATCCAGCATTGTGATTGGCCAATGCGGATTGCCGCGCCTTTGGACTCTTTGTTTTTTCGGCGTGGTAGAAATAAGATGTAATTATTGTGAGAGCGTAATTAAAGTTATTGAGTATTGTGATAAATGTAATTAATATAAAAACATGTTCATTATACGATGTAATACAAAACGAATTGTATCAATTTAACACATAAAAAGTCCTATAAGTGTAATATGCTACGACATGTAGGTGCATACCAGGCATACAAATCGGTGTTAATCTGTATTATCAGCTTAACACTATTTTATAATGTGAGATAATTTCAATGGCTATAAAAGTTATCCGGTAACATGGAATCCTATTAGTGGAATCTGATGAAACACAACATCGAATTCATATTGTGTGAAGTAACGAAAATGATAAGTGAAAGAAGAAAGAAAGAAAGAAAAAGACATTTATTCATATAAGTGGACGAAGATACGCTGATAATGATAATGATGATGATGAACGAAATTGAGATGTCCTTACTTCCTTAATATTATAAATGAGAAAGTTACTCTGTCTGGTCTCCCTTAGGCCTTGAAAAACTGAATCGATTTGGATGATTTAGTACAATATATTTTGAAACCTTTAGCAAGTTTATACAGTTATTTATTATTATTATTATTAGTTTTTATTCCGCAAATCCTACGGCAACGAGAATAAACGCGGGTGAAACCACGTGATACTGCTAGTTGAGTTAAATTTAGAAGAAAGAAGTAAAATTTCGAAATGTTTTCATCTATTTATTATAGACGCTAAGAATCAGATTAAATCAATAAATTGATCAAAATACTAATAGGACGGTCACCGGTTAAAATTACCGAGTTAAATTCGAAATTGATTATCCAAGAATTCCCTTTCAAATATGCCGTAATACAAGCCTTAAAACAAGATCATCGACAAACTCTCAAGTACATTAATTAAAACTTGATGTTGGAATCATTGGTTCGTAAAATTGGAGCATCTTCAAAGACGCGAATTCTTTTAATGAGCGATTCCCGATCCTGGCACTCGGAGTTATCCAAACATTTGGGTTTATTTTCGAAATCAATGGATAATTCGGGACAGGTAAATTAAGTGACGTCAACTGTTCAAACGAATCATCAAATGTAAGATTGTAAATTGAATAAGGATCGATCGGTAATACTTAAAGGCGTTGTTGACTTACTGTGTCAAAGTTTTCACTATGTGTTTTTGGTGCGTAAATTATGTACAGCAAATATTCAAATACTCTCATTTAATAACTGCTAAAAATAAGCGAATTTTATCGCTAAATGTTCAAACATCCAGTATTTTACACTTATAATACTAATGGCTCACCCCGAGCTAGAGCTAGCCCTCGCGTTGTAATGTATAAATCAAGACCTTTCATTTGATACCACACTCGGCTATAATCATATGAAAATCGCCCATTTTACTCCCCCTACAGACATAGAGACATACAGACGAACACACATATAAACATACAATCGCCCGGTCATCTCGACTCTGAGACCTCGCTTCCCTAGGTAAACTAGTAGGTAGTAAGATAATTACTACTAATTCACACGAACAATAGTCAATTCTCACTTATTATAGGTAGCGTTAAATATTGATTACTAGCTGCTCCGTGCAACTTCGCTCCCTTTAAAGTTATAAAGCCTATAATATAGGTTATGTCCCTCAGTGAAAATTGACTTTAGATTTGTACCTGGATAATCTCATAGGCATACTCTATAACCTCGAAATATCCAAAATCGATAAAAATTCCCTTAAACTTATCGTCCCAAATTTTATTACTAAGGTCTGTAGGTCAAAATTAATATAAAATACTTGTGTTAGAAGGAGTATGACACCATAAATTCGCTCATATGAGATTTTGGGTACCATTTTATTACGGCTAGGAGTTATGGCTTATGGACATCGGGTTCCTACATATTTGGGTCTGTATTGGAGGTATAACTAAACAAAAGTTTATGAGATCCCATACCTTGTGAAAGTTTTAGTTTGAGGTGAATATTTAAAGGGATCGGATGTTTTTCTTTGGGCTATACTCCGTTTGAATTATATAAGAGTACAATGTTGTAAAAGTTTATGACACTGTATAAACTTGATATGGGTTAGAATTTTTGGACTTCCAACCGATAAAAAGTACGTTTGCCACCATGGATCAATAGTCAGTCTTAAAACCAAGGTCTTGATTCAACTTCCAAAAGCAATGTGAACAAAAAAAACGGCGTGGCAGAGATCAAAAGTCTGATCACCTTCTTGCCCTTAAATACAATTGATCAGTAAAATAATTCAGCATCTAATTTGTAAGAAACTGTTGCGAGTAATAATGTAGTCTTTAACTTTTATTAATGGAGTATGAGTAACATTTATAACCACTAAAACAATTCTTATCTTACATAAGGCCTTCCTTGTCAGGTACCTCAAGTAAATATCTCACATGACATTAAGACGAGGGTCAAGCAAAACATCATCACAAACATTATTGTCCCTCCTAATCACATAACGCATCCAACCGCATGTTCCCTAATATAACAGCTATGATGTAATATAACAGAATATATATTACGTTATAATAGCCGTAGGGTTCACCTGTATTACGTGTCTTAACATTATAAACCTTTTATGCACGACAAATGGTATGCATTTTGAATTTCTATGTCGATTGTTAGTTTGAACAACTGTTGAATGTGATTTTGATACGACCATTGGTTTAACTGTATATCCCTTTGACAATTTACTAACTATTTGAACGAGTACTATCACAACGTAGAACTAGCAACTCACTGACCTACTAATGCTTCGTCCTGTGTACTTTAATTCTTATTTAACGCTTAAACATAGATAATAAAAATGGAATGCTCGCTAAGCTTGAGTCAAAAAATTCTTAAAAATAAATATCTTATACGGATCGGCTCTTCTATTCCAAAATGCATAATATTCTTTTCCATGCCAAAAAAATTTCAAATAAACTTATTTTTGGCAAATTCAAAGTTTCTAAACTTTAATAATTTGAGACCACGTACGAATTTAAAAAATCATTGTATGAAAAACGATTCATGATCTACATTATACCAGGGCTTAAGAGGTACCAAGGATTTGGGTCAATGATTCACCGGCCCGACCCTTCGTCACAAATTACCAGCCCAGAGTAATGATCCTGCGAGAAGAAAAACTGCCGGGTCTTGGTCAGTTGCCTTAGGAACTTTGGAGATATATGAATTCCTTGGTCCTTGACGGAGCCCGTATGTAAGGATTTTAATAATTTCCATTTTCGATCTTAAATGTAGTCTCTATAGATTAAGAAGGAAATGCCTCAAATGACTGATTATGATCGCATTGACCTGTTGTTTATCAAAAAACAAACTAAATTTTGTTTCAAAAAGTTTTATTGCACGTCATATTTCTTACCTTATCCTAACTTACTTACTTAACTAGAAAACCTACGAAACTTAAGATGTAATTTTTATTGATAAAAATAAACTATTTTCTTTAAACTATTTCCTCTCCATAGGACGCAAAAACAAACCTTAAATCGATAATCGACGACTGCTACGACAATGTTATGTGTAGGAAATATTCTGTATTCTGAGCATCATATTATTTCCGCTTAAGCCGTTCCCAAATTCCCAACTAAAATAAGGATATCAAAGTATGACAAGCCATTTTCGCTCAAGAAAGGGGTGCAGACAAAGAGTCATACGATGATTTATGCAGGGCCCTAATTATCGCTAAATAGCTCTTAAATACGCTATTGTTTGGAAAATTTACGATATCAAGGGAATATGGCATTTAAAGCTTAGGTATGTATGCATGGATGCATGAAAGCCTCGTATATATTTTTGAAGGTATTCGCTTATATGAAGTAGAAAAGCGGAGATTGCATATGCTTAATTCACTGTAAGCATAATCAAACATTGGAACCATTACAGTGAGCTCCTTTATCACCAGTACTTTTTTATAAGAGACCAGCTGATCCGGCAAACTTCGTACCGCCATTTTAGAACGCCACTGAATGACAGGTTTGAACTATTTGTATTGGTAAAAAAAATGTGGTTTGTCTATTTTCTCCACAATTTATTCATGCTAAAAATATTCTAAGATCTAAATTAGTCTTACATATAAAGTAAGATTTAAGTTGTTAATAATGCATAATTATTCCCATTTTAAATACTGTTCGAATATCACAAAACTTTTTTCTCGACCAAAGAGCAAAGTGCTCCGTTGAGCCTCCACGATTTTATTTTCCTTATTTTTATAATCTAAGAAGATTGCCATCGTATTTATTTATAGAAGTGACCTCTGAAGCATCTTAAGCGAATTAAAATCTGCAATACTATGAGGATTCCTTACCCCTGTACAAATTTAATTGTTTTCTCGATTTTTTCTGCAATATATAAAAAACCCTCGAAAAAATCTGCAATTATTATTTCATCATAATACTTTCTGGTTAAACTCGCTCATATTGCGATTCCGGCAAAAATTACAGACTAAAAACGATCAAAAACCATCTGGATGTCAACAGCGTTTAAAAAAACATCCTACTCTGTATTCCTAGCATAAAACCCTATATAATAGCCTCAAAGTTAGCGGAAAACTACACCATTAATTAACGTGTGTAATTATTAAAATCATAGACAACGTGTATTGTCTCAGTAATTTTCGCCTCCCACATCGTCTGGAAACGCCTTGTAGCTAATAGCTTTATTAACGCCCCCTAGGTTTCAGACTTAGGGTGAAGAATAGCAATAATCATCAATGCTTTTTTGTTATTCCAGATTTTTACTTTCTATTTTAAAGAATGCTCTAAGGAGCCTCACAAGGTGCCCAATTGGGACCCATTCTCTTATTCATATTTGTTAGTGTAATTCCTAATATGTTAGAATTTTCAAAAGCGTATTTGCACTGAGACAACCTAAAATTTTTCAGACCTCAATTCAAATGAAGTTTTACTCAAACAAAAAAATAATGAACTCGTCAAATGGTTCGCGCTTACCATTCATTTACGTGCGCAATTAGTGAAATTATAGACAACGTGTATTGTCTCGGTATTCCTCCCACATTGTCTGTAATGCCCTTTACTTAATAGCTCTATAAACACCTACTACGTTTCAGACATAGGGTGTATACAAGGAATAATATAATCGATAAACAGTTTTCGGACGATGCTGACTTTATCTTAGAAAACAAGAATAATTATATTTTTAACTTTATGATTTTTTCAGCATCAGTAGTCCATTTTAGTTGACTAATCTATACATGCATAGGCCGTCTTCATTGATTTCATGATATCTAATGATATATGATATTTAATTTGAAAAACGTTTACACATCAACTCGATACATAATTTTCATAGAACGATACGTTGAAAACCTTTGATCAGGCAGTAATTTCAACGAATGCTATCTATGGAATGCTTTGTTTGAGCCCCTTTTATTAATTATTATACAAAGGAGAAGAAAGGATGGATTCTCCCCTCATGGAAGCGGCGTCGGCTATAAACATTCACGACAATTAGCGTCGCACGTGGCGTCTTTAGAAGGAATTGGGAAGAATGATGAGATCCTAAAGGAGCGGATTGTATCTGTTTGAAATTTCAAAGTCTAAAATCAACGTAGTAAATTAAAATTTCATTTTAAATTCTTCCTTCATTTAGTTACAAAGTCAAATTTATCAATTTGTAATAGAATAATTGCTATAGTTAATCAACGTGCCACTCATAAGTCAAACTATGGAAACATGAAAGGGATCTTAGTAAACAAAGCTTTTGAAACTATGAATGAACGCGATTTCTTCATTAATATTAAAATCGTCGTTCTGGACTAACCACGAGGGTAGATAGAATGATTCATTGTATTACAAAGCCTTGTGTTTAAATAATTAATACTCAGGTTTAATCCATTTAGACCCTTTTTTATAAACTAAACTTAATCTTTATTCATCGGGGTAAATACGATTTGATACTACATTTTCCTTACATCTTAAACCAATTTTCCATATTGTATATTATTTGGTAGCTATTTCCAAGCCTTTATTAACATCAATACATTTTTGAAATTTTAATTTTGCATGCAGATCTAGATCAGAAAGATGAAATACGTGCCTTGACATCCGCAATTTATGGTTGAATTTCATTCAGACACTTCATTGTAAAAATATTTTTACTATATTCTTAAAATAAAATGATCGAAGACTGAGAGCTGAACCCATTCTTGGACATTTGATTCTTCGTCGATATTAAAATAAAAATGAGACAGGCGATATTTAAAAGCTTATATTTAAAAAAAATGCGTTTTTCGAAAGCCACGTCAGTTATGGACATGTTTTCAAAATACTTAAACAAATTCGCGAGACTATTATATAATATTCCTTTACCTCACACTCAGCGTATAATAAATAATAATTAATCCATTCGGTATCCATTAATTCTAACATGTAATTAAATATTAACCACGCGAAAAGCAGCAAACAGTGTATTTTAGCGGAAAATTAAGAAAATGGCTTTAGAAGTATTTTACATTACATATATTGATTATTTTTAGAACATGATTCACATCAGATATAATACTGCAGTAGCAATAACTTTTATTGTATGTAGCTTTTAAAATTGACGTTTTTCCGTTTTAAAAAAGATAATGATTTTAAATATCAAAGCAAATAAGGTGGGGTGGTAAAGAAATCAGCATGTTACAGTCACAGAAACAAAAAAAGCCTATAAAATCAACATTTGACGTCTTGATTGGCGCAATGGATGTGGCAATAGTCCATTGCGCCGAAGGATGTGGGTTCCATCCCCACGAGTAGAAAATTATGATGAACATTGTAATTTTTTATAGTCTGGGTGTTCATTTATCTATAGTATGTATGTATTTACAAAAAATATTCTTATGTATGTCCATCAGTTATGTTTCCATAATACAAGCTTTGCTTGTTTGAAGCTAGATGTTATTGTGTTAAAAATACATAAATATTTTTTTTTATTTCTCAGAGCAAGTACGTGATTTAGACGAATCTTTTTTTTCGTCTCCACTACATCGAACCTGAGACTAGTCACGCCTATGTATTAATCACAAAACAAAAAAAATAAAAGTAAAATTGTGAAAATAATTTTTTGAAACTGCACCGTCAATTTCAGCCATAATCCAATTAAAAGTTCTCGGCCAACTTTTAACAAGTCGAATAACGTGTGTGATATGAACATTTTGCTTTGGACTTCTAATTATCACCTTTTGTTAATTTACGATTCTTCGAGGCTATACAAAAAATAATCGTCACTATGTAAGAATTTTTCAATAGTTCTGGAAGATTTTTTTTATTAAAAAATAATTTTTTTAATAGATCTTCATAATTGGCTTAAAAAATAATATATTTTTTGGGTTTTATTACTATTGAAATGAAAAAGATTTTTTCCATCTCTACTTGTACTTAATTTCGTCACTCGGACTAAGTTTTAAAAAAATAAATGGAGGTATTATTCGATCATGCTACACTCCCCAGTATGGAACCACCTATGGAACTGCATTTTTTTTTTAAAAACACAAGTAATCACACTTCAAGGCGTTTCACTATTTATATCTGATGTCATCATCATCAGTAGTCATCATTGACTAAGCGATAGGCCGCCCAATAAACTGTACTATGCGTACCAACATTCTAGTTCATAATTATGAAATTGTATAGAACATTAAACAGTGGAATAAATAACCAAAACCACTGAAATCTGTATTAATAAATACGCACTACGCACAACTATAAAGTTGCTGTAGATTTGTAACAGAACTCGACAAAGCAAAGCCGAGAAAGCCTGGTGCTCAAGGACACTCTTCAATGGAGTCACGGCACTCGTGTCTGAGAGGCCCTAATGTGTAGAAAGGACCCTAACCCCTCTACATTTGTATAGATCAACACGTAGGTATAATTGTATAAGTCTGTAGGACTATGGAATATACCTTACATTAGTTACTATAAGGTATGAATTTTAATGGGACTGAAGGTGACATATCTGAAAGGCGATAATGTGTAGGAAAGACTACCCCTCTACATTTTTATAGATCAAAAACCGTTGGTATATTTGTCTTGCATGGAATGTGTTTTATATTAGTTTTAATAAGGTAATGACATAAATGGGATTACGGCACTTGTGTATGAGAGGCCCTAATGTGTAGAAAGGGCCTTAACTCGAGTATAATTGTAAAGAAAGATTATAGTCAAAGTTAAAAAATTATGGTATATTATGCTATTATATTAAACAGCTTGCGTTATTTTTTTCATTTGATGAACCGATATACAATTTGGCATACAGGTAGATGTTATGACGTTAACATCCGCTAAGAAAGGATTTTGATGAAATCCCACGGAAACGGGAAAAACACAAAGAGTTTTTCAAATACATCTTGAAGTTTCGAAATAGTGCGTTTAAAAAATTTAGGTATTTTTTAAACATTGTTGAGATTCCCGCATGTAAAATAATATAAATATAATATCTTCAGTCTCCACAGATCAGGCTTCACTTAAGGAAACTTCAAAACGGCAACTTTTGTTATGAAAGTACGTTCTTTCCCAAGAATTTATTGTTTTCAGAAGATATATTTCAAAGTTCGTTAATATAAGCGTTTTACAAGTCTTTTTGCTTTCAACAATGTAAAATAATATTGTATTATGAAGATTTTAAATGATGTTGTAAAATGTTACGTAAAAGCTTGTTTTGTTTTAAGTACGTAGTATAAAGGCGCTTTTAATTGTCTTCCAAAAACATATTTGTATGCTTGTTTCTTACTTGATTATTACTTTTTCTATCTTATTATATCTTTACGCTTTTTTACATATATATTTAATTTAAATAAATCTACATGTATTTAGGACTGACACTCAAACTTTCAATTACGGGTACCACTGAAAATCAGTGTGGTGGGTTAAAGCCGCAAATATCCTGAGTGGTATCCCTTTTTGACACACCCAGCCTCCACCATTACTGCTTACTGCTGTTATATACCTATTGTTTATCATTTGTGATGTTCTTTCTTGTAGAATCTGTTATTATGTGTGTCAATATTAATTTGCTTTTCTTTCTTCCTTATTTCATATAGCTGGGAGTACAGAGACATAATGTGTGATCTGTTACCCAGAAAAAACATACTACAACAGTGGGATTAACGTATTCACGCGTACAAATCCACGGTTACCTAAATGTATACCAAGTTTCATCATAATCGATTCAGTTGTTTTCACGTGAAAGAGTAAAACACACATAGATCCTCACAAAATATCACATTTATAATATTATTAGGATATCAGCTAAGTTAAGTTATAGGTTATATATTGTGATTCTTAACAGTACCTGTATAATATTAAAAATGATATTACCTATTTTAAAAACTTCCTATAAAATCAAGGCCTTCATATTCTCGCGACTGCGTCGCCTTAATATTATTAAACTTCGCTAGATAATATTGAAAATTCTTTTCCAAAGGTAGTCGTTATAAAGCTTTTCTGTAAAATATAATGATTTTGTACCGTTCAAAATAGAGATTTGCTCTGCAATTTACATATTTTATTCCTGTGCGATCGAATAATTAAATTCGTTAGGAAAATGTATTGCATTTGTAGGAATGTTAGTGTGGGAGTTTATAGAATTATTTTTATGTTTTTTGTCTCGTATGGATATCGATGAGAAAAAGGTTTCTTTCTTTATTTATTTGTTTTGGTATACCGTAACGAATGAAACACATTTTTTACAAATATTATTTTATTCACTAGTGTAGTAATTTATAATAAAAATATCTATACTATATAATTTATCTTATCTTTGATAGAACAAGAAAAGACGTTTTAAGGATATTATACAATGCATTTTGGCAAGCCATTATACACATATCATCATCCATTTATGCACATTGTACTCGCCCTATAAGTCGGTTAAAAATACCTAATATTCAGCTTTATACTACTAGAAATTATCTAGTTAACGTATCAACATTTTTGATAAAGTAAATCATGTTCCTGAAAGGCCGTGTGAGCGAAGTTTTAATTAACATTAGTTAAAAGTCATAGATATTTTTAATACAAACATTATACTAATAAATAAACATTAATTTATTAAGATCTGTATTTGTTAGATAACGAAACGAGGCAGTGAGATATTTCAACCCAGTTGTATTGTGCTCAAGCTGTCTCTAAAAGCATTAGTGTCCAACTTGTGAAGATATAAGATATAAGAAGATCTAGTTTTCTTTAGTGTTACTTTCGGTATTATAGAGATACTTAGGTTTTGTCTAGCATTGTTTTGTTAGAATACAATAACGATATTTCTACGTATTATATGAGTGCGAAGGAAATGATCGATTTTCTTTTTATTATTCAAGAAAATTGATAGTATCGTGAGAAGTAATAGCTTTTATACTTCAATTTTAAAAGCCCTGATGTTGAATTTAAGATCTTAGGCATCTATTCTAATATTACAAAGAGGAAACATTTGTTTTTGTACGTACGCTTGTAATTTTTCACTCAAAAACTACTGGACCTCAAAAATTCTTTCAACATTAGAAATTTGAATCTTCACTAAGTGGCAAGGTACGCAAACTAGCTAGTAGGTTTTTTTAGTTCTAATCGTAATCTGTAATACCTAGACTGTAGAATATCGCAATAGATCATCACATGAAAATGTTCTACTCGTGGGGTTCGAACCCACACCTTCTGGCGCAATAGACCATTACCACATGTATTAATATGTTTGTATGGTTGTTATTCAATGAAAACTATTGATAAATTATTATGAAATTGTGGAGATCAGAATTTTTTATAATCTGCATTAATATATATAATACTTTGTGTTCACATACAAGTGAAGACATATGAGGTGGTACAAATCTACTATCGTAAAAAGAAAGGTGGAAATCTTGGGGTCAAATTTGTAATTTATAATTTATATGAAAAGGTTTATTGTATAGAAGTTCTATTTCTCAACCACGCAAGGGTCAAGTAAAGGTAAGTGCTATTAATAAATTGGAAGTCAATTTATTATACGTATTACATCATAATATAATTTATTGTGGAACATTATAGAAAAGATTGTCGAAAGGTATTAAGAATGGTATAACAAGAGTCAAGGGGAAATTTTTTCCGCGTTTATTATCCTGTCATACTTTTTTTGGGGCAAGATTGCGAATTTTTAGTTTTGTATTTCAGTAGCTACAGTATATGTGCTTTCCCGGATTTCATAGAATCTAGGGGTAATATTTTATCTATCAGTACAGGTATGAAGAAGAAACTGACAGAGTTTCGCATTTATACTATTAGGAAGGAAGTGGAGAAAATAAGAATTTTCGATATTGAAGATAATCAGTGTTGTAGCTTGAATACCACAAATATCCTGTGTGGTATCATTTTCTGACACACACCGCAACCTCCATCATTAGAAAAATTTAAGTGTTTTTATGTATCCGTTTGTTAGCAAATTTTGGTTTTCTCCTGTGTACTTGTTATTGTGTGTGTGTGTCATAATAAATGTAGATTTTTTCTTTCTTTCTAAAGAAAAATATTTCGACCACGGATAAATATTACGTGCTCAGAATTCCGGAATTATCGGTTGAATTCAAAACGATAACGCAAGATGTAACTCGTTTTACATATTGCTGCGTTAATATTCATAATATATAAAATGCCATTAATAATTGTGACTCCAAAAATGTTTTAATTTCATTATATATAGCATAAGTAATGTAATTTATGTTTATTGGAAGGGATTCTGAGATACAGTCTCAAGCTTTACAGAATAGGGTGAGTATGACAAATATAATGATTACGAATTTTTTAATTAATAAATACTTCTTAGTGGAACTGCCATACCTGGTGGAAAATTATCAAAACCGGTTGTAATAATATAAATTAAGTAAATAAGTCGTGGAAATAGTATCAATAAAGTCTTTTAGTTAGATACAAATTTGAATGTGATCTTCTATGAATATATATTTGATGAATCAATACAATTCGCTATTATTATTTGCACGTGTAAACCTGATTCGGGATATCAAAATATTTGGTACAACCTATATTTAACAGAAATCTGATCTACGGCGGTCTGCATTTGCATTTTATTAAACTTTGTGAATCTATTTGGCTATCGACGTTAGACAAATTTTCATGTTTTCCTTGGGAAGAGGAAGGGCGAAATGCTTCTCATTTATTTGTATACATAATGAGGGTTTGTTTATTAAGATAAATTATGGAAATTTATTGAATACATTTTTTTTATAAAAATATAATTTTATATTTATTATTATCATAATTATATTGTAGAATAAGAATAGACAATGTTAAAAAAATAGATGTAGAGGTATTCATCCCATATTGTTCAACAGTGACTCATAACTCAGAATAACCATGAAATACGAGAAATTTTTCGTTGCATTCACAAGTGGCGCCCAATGTAGGATAATTTCGTAAAAAATAAAAAATCATGTTGCTTTTAATTAACAAACGTGCTCCGACTTACCAAATAGACAACAAAAGATTCCAGTATCACATGCACAACCACAATTAGATCTACATAACTTGTTAATTGATTGTATTAATCATATCTTTGCACGTTCACAATCACAGCACTCACAGATTGTCGTATACACTCGCGATGCGGTATTCTCGGGGAGTGACGCACGTCCGTCCCCTCCGAGCGCTCGAACACGACTGGAGTAGCTTCACCGCGCAAGCCTCCATGACTCCATCAAAGTATTTCAGCATTCGGGTTGGCAGAATTGTTAGACGCTAGCGCCAAGCACTTTCATAAGATATTAAGGACCTGATTCCAAACCAATCGGCGTTCAATGTTGTTTCAAGATAGCTGCTCATTTTAATACGCTTCGGCTAGGTGCTTAGCTATAGTTTTAGATGAATTAATTAACATGTTCTATTGAATTTGTAGCGAATATCTCGTTAATCTTTTCGTATAATCAGTACGCGATTTCCTAAATTTTTTTATCTAGCGTTTAGTAGTGGTAAAGCAAGATTTATCTCAAAATGCGAGTAATTGTAAATGTAAAGTATCATTATAAATAATTAAACGTCTTTATAATGTGATAAATACGAGTTCCTATAGGAAAATGCATGTTTTTTACGTGTTATTTCAGGACTCTACAGTACAGCCACAATTTTTATGTTTTCAGGGTAGTGTAGAGTTTTAATTCGAATCCAGGCACCTTCAGTGAAACCCTTTACATAGCCTGCAACCTGGACTAGATCAAGCTTTAATTAATACAAGAACTAGGCAACATTTTACATGATAGAGCTAATAATAGAGCATACGTGTCACAAGACGTAGAGTTATCAGCGCCGTTACAAGAGGCTTTGTTATTTAAATTGCAATATTAACAAATTATTATACTCAAAATTTGAAACTAAGATTTCTTGATCTGTAATCGAGCAAGCAACAAAACAATTCACTAAACAAAAACATATTCTAATATAACTAGAATGATCAACTCTTTTTTGTCACCACAAAGGATCTGAATGGAACGCACGTCTTAGTCTTCAGTTAAACATGCAACCATGCTAAAACGCAGTAAAATTATGTGAGCACAACATAAACGGCTAACCCATTTGAGCATCGACATCGCTCCCTTAAACACGTGATACGAACCGAACAAAAACAAAACGTACTCCATTCAGCGGCCACTTCAAAGTATTTGAACAACTGCAGTCCGCTAATTCCCCATTCACCATACATGGCCCTATCTCTGTTTGCATCCTATTTACACTCGCTCCGGACAGATAAAAAGGAGTCAAAGACAGCCTATCTCACAGTTTGCACGTTTCAAATGCTTAAATAAACTCTCTATGACGTTGTCTGTATGTATGTGTATGTGTTTGTGACGTTCTGTGTTCTGATTGGTTGGCTCTGATGGCGCTATGTAAGCGTCATTAGCGCTGAGTCGGTCATAAAACTTTCATTTGTCAATCTGTTTGTATGGTCAGCAGATAGGGCTGGGAAATTCATTTTTTGGTTTGTACGTTTGAGATTTGGTTCATTTTGATGATGTAAGTACCGTTGCAATGTCAAGAAATCGTTGTGGAAATAAATATAGTTGGTGTTTGTTGGCTATTAATAATAAAATAAATTACAGTTCTGTTCTTTATCGTTTATTTTTCTTTTATATACCTACTTCAATTTTATTTTCTTTAGAGGAACAATATTATTTATGTAACAATTTTGCTATGTATACAAAGGAAGAGCGAGATATCCTAACACAAGTATTTTATACTTAAAAGGATTTCTCAAATACTAAAGAAACTGTAAACTAATTGTTACTGAATAAACATTTTTGATTTTTGATTTTGATTTTGATTTATTAATTATTCACCAACTTTAAAGATTTTAACTTGAAATTTTATTAAGATTTGAATTATAATATCAATTTAGAATTGCTAAAAAACGTGACATACTATAATTGACATAATATACAAAGAAAAATTGTTATAGTATAACTTTACATTTCGCGTAGTCTGGTTACGTAACGTCGTAGCTAAGTGCTACGACATTGCGTATCTGTATGAAAGGAAGAAACAATTGACAATTTGACATATTCTAGATTTAAATAAATTATATTTATAATTAATATGTAATTAAACACTAACCAGGCCATTTTTGTACATTGGATATTTTACAAAAAGGATAACAATATTTGGCATGCAATATGTATATTCTTTCTGTTTTTTTTTATAATTGTGTGTTTATCTCTTTGTATTCGTATCTATAAATTAATTATTTTATCTGAATTAATATATACTTTTTAATTATTAATCTAAAAATGAAATGAAATATACCATGGTTTCTATTCTATGATATACATCGGCCGCTCTTAAAGACCTTTTAGATGTTTTTTGAGGTTTTCAATTTGTTAATGTGTTTAACATAATTTGTCATAACGAAACTAGCCAAGAAAGACTTAACCTAAAATCGCTCAGCGCTCATTATTATAAAATCAGGTCAAAATAACAAAGTTCAATAATATTGTACAAGCGTGGCGATATGCTTTATTATATCAAAGTAGATAAGAAACTTATTTTAGAATATTTCTTAAAAAATAGTTCTTCCAAAATCAATGATACATTAAATTATTTACATATACATTCATAGAGCACACTGTAAATCGTAGAATTCAACCAGTTGTCATTTTTGCAGTCACGATGACAGCTGCCCTTATCAGCGCTGACACAGGACTGACTTAAGCACGCGAGCTTAACTCCAATACATGGATTTATTGTTTTTATATCGATAGGAATAAAATCTGAAGTTGCGTATTGATGTCGGACAAATTGCTTTTTATGCATCGCTGATTTAAAAATGTTAAGTCCCGTTGCCCTAGTTACGCATAGTTCCTGTATTTTAACGATATCGTATTTTGATTTTACATTATATCTATCACAGATTAAGACTAAAAGGCAGATGGAGTACGGCCGAAGACTTTGTTTTATTCTCTAATCTGTAATATCTACAATACTTCAAGTGATATGGGCTTAAACATCAGGGGAATTACCAATTTATATTTTGGTAGAGCTTTATTTTGAGGTAAAGGAAGAGACTAAAACAATAACTTTAAAATCAATTTAAATATTTTACTTGCTAATAAGGTTGACGTATGTAAAGCAATTGTTGTATTCGATGTAATTTTAGGCTTTGATCTTGGGCGTATAATTAATATATTAAGCGTAACTTAAAAATGTGTATTTATTACTATTAGATAACGTTTCTCTCACATAAAAATATATACAACATAATTACCCAATACATCTTAAAAAGTACCAAGTACATACCATCCAAATTCGATCAACCCATTCCATAATTCGTACAAAAACCCTCGACAAAAATGTCCTAAATCTAACAAAATACACATGCAGGTAAACCGGACCCCAAGAGGATATTCCGCAAGCATATTAAAGGACGTGGGCTCGCGGGGCGGCGTCACGGGCCACGATAAACGTAAACAAGACGCTATGATAAGTTATTGTATGACAAATGACGTGTGAGTATAAACTAGTATGTATTGCAGAGGATAAGCTTAAAGTTATTATTGTATATGCCAACAAATAACGTGTGATATTAACTGGTGTCTTGCAGAGGATAACCTTAAAAAATATTATTGTATATGCCAACAAATAAGTGTAAGTATTAACTGGTTTGTATTGCAGAGAAGATAACCTTAATATTATAGTAACTGGAAGTATGTTACAAATGACTAAGAAAATGGAATGAATTCCTAACAAAATACACATGTAAAATGGGTTCCATGGAGGTGTTACGCAAGCGGGATAGCGTCACACTTGGTTGCGGTGATTAAAAGATGAGAAAATGATATAAGCTATAAGTTCACTCTGAAGTAGACCTCGTACATGACGAAAGAAGTCTTAGTTCACTCTGAACTAGACCTAAAACTTCTACATGTCTGTCAAAAACTTTCAGGAAAAATGAAAAAAATATCCTACTAGTTACACATGCAGGTAAATCGGACCCCACGGGGGTATTTGGCAAGCATATTAAAGGATACGACCTCGCGGGACGGCGTCACGGCCGGCCCTCTAATGGCGTCGTAAACAAGACGCTATGATGAACATTTGTTAACTGAAATAAATGACGTGTTAGTCTTAAGGGGATGATGATGAGGGAATGTGTTTTGAACTAACAACAACAATTTCATGGCAGGGATTCTTCGATAATTTAAAAAATAAATAATTTATCTGGGACATTTAACACTACGCTATCTAGTCCCAAATTAAGCAAAGCTTGAACTATTTAAACTAGATTACTGATAGACATACTTAAACACACTTTTTTGTAAATACATACATACTATAGATAGATAAACACCCAGGCAGTCGAAAATTGAAATGGTCATCACAACATAATTCTCTACTCGGAATCGAACTCACACCCCTCGGTACAATACACCATTGCTAGATCCACTGTGCAATCGGGTTGTTTGTAATATCACGTGAAGTCGTAAAATTTCGCCACCATAACGCCACCTAGTTCCAAATTGAGTGAAACTCGTACTATGATATAACTGATAGCTATTGACACCTATATTTCCAAATATTAATTGTGTAAGTAAAGTAGTAATACTATACGAAGTAAAATACTTCTCAATGCGTCTCGGGGCTTAAAATCATCAATAATAAAACTTAATTTAAACGCCAAGTTTAAGATTGCTACTCAAGTATCTCTGCATTGGTTTATGGGGCCCTGAGCGTTATGAGAACTCATAGAATACGGCAGTTAATATAATTTATATTTAAACTAAATATAATTTTATAGCCATAAAAGTATTTCCGTATTAAACAATAAATTTTTATACCACTTCAGGCAAGTGGAGCATGCAGTTCACCTAATGTAAAGGGCTGACCGCAGTACATGAACATCTACAACATCCAAGTGACGTCATCTGGTGACGTCCGCGGAGGTAAAGACAGGGTAATATTTATAGACGTATACGTCTGCCAATGTGTAGTGGACTTATAAGTAAAAAAAGAAACAAAAAGATGAAACAAAAACATAAACACTAACATAAACGTGAGAGCGAAGAGTTATATATATTACCTTACTACTGTAATAAATGCAAAAGTAACTCTGTCTGTCTATTCTTCATGCCTAAACTGAACCAATTTGAATGAAATTTTGTACCAATATCGTTTGAGACCCTATGGTCCAATGTCTATACATTGGATACTTTTTATCCCGGAAATCTTGTGGGAACGGGATAAATACGCGGATGATACCGCCAAGATACATCTAGTATTTTACAAGAGAAACTTATATATAGATATGAGGATTATATAATAAATATATAACATATTAACAAAGTATAAAAATAGATTATATACGACTTTTAAATATAACACACAACACATAACACATGTAACCAAAAATAAATCTTCCTCGCGCATAAAAATAGAATATTAAGACGTCAAAACATTTAGACCGTGGGAACTCGTATCTTCTGAAGGGTGAAGGAAAGTTAATGGGGAAATATCGGTAGAATTTCTGTTATATTGTCAACACGCGATCTTATGGAACCCATTAGTATTGTTCTACAGTGAACGATCTCTGGTTACAACTGATTGGTAACTGATAGAATATGTACTTGGGCAAACATTCTCCCATTGTCAGAATGACCCATGAATATAATATTTTATCTGAGAAAACCGAAATGTACATTTTTAGTAATTCTTTATGGAAATTTAGGCACCTCAATAAATGCAACTTCATGTGTACATGCTGATGGCAATAATGTTTAATCTATACATATAATAAAACAGTAACCGAACCATTTCTGTACATTGAATATTACATATAATAAAACAGTAACCGAACCATTTCTGTACATTGAATATTTTTCAAAAAGAGTAATTGGTATGCAATATGTACGTTCCATAGATACCAAAACCATGGTTAGAATTTTTTTTTCTGTTTGTCTGTTTGTCTGTTTATCTGTTTGTATGTGCGTCAATCACGTAATAACCACTGGGCAGATTTTTATAAAATTTCACATGCTGATAGAACAATATTAGGTGCAACTTATAGGCTACATTTTATTTGAAAAACATAATTTTAGGGGTGGCTCTCCATACATGTAAACGGAGGGTAAAAAAAAAATTCGCGATTTTATCATTAAATGAGGTGTCATTAGATAGGTCTTTAAAAATGAAATAGAGGTTTCTAAGCATGTTTTTTGCTAAATAAAATATTTTTTGAGATATACGCTTCTAAAGTCGTGAAAATGTCATACCACGTGACAATGTGAGATTTTGGTTGACTTGCGGTCATGTTTTTTTTGTACTCTAAACGTATAGATACGGTAAAAACACTCAATAATTTCTCAAAAACCTTCAAAAAATAACTAACACTCCGCTCGCGGTTTCACTCGCGTGGGCTACAATTTTCTGTATTTTGAAGAGGCGGGCGCACTGTGAGATATTGGTAAAACCTATATATAATTTTCTATGGAAATAGGTTTTACCAAATTTTTTATTTTAATAAAAACACTAGAACTTAGACATGAGCATGAACATGGAACTAAACACATGACATGCGCATATATAAGCGATCCTGCGGCCGTAATTTTTTCAAACTTTTGTTTTGCGTCTCTAAAAAATACAGAAATTAGTAGCCCACGCGTGCGAAGCCGCGGGCGGAAAGCTAGTTTAATATATTTATTTATTTATTTATTTGTAACCATACAGCAATATTACAAGTAACAATCCTTATTATCTAAATACAACATTAAGAGCCAATTAAGGTTACTAAACAAAGTCTTACAAATATTCGAT
>LQNK01000999.1:131674-144943 GCA_001586405.1 Phoebis sennae
AATTCTAAACATGGATTTGGTGTCTATAGAACATACATATTGCATACCAATTACTCTTTTTAAAAAATATTCAATGTACAGAAATGGTTTGGTTACTGCTTTATTATATGTATAGATTTTGTATTATACGTATGCATATCACTACATCTAGTCAATCACACATTTATGTTTTTATGGACAAAGATAATATTTCAATAAATGTGTAGTGTCGCGACTGTTAGAATAGCACTATTTTTAAAATGTTTCTTAATGATTCCTAATTGAAATTGAAGATCTAGATCTTAAGTTATAAATGGCACGTACCTTGTACTATAAATATCGTCTAGGAAAGTAACAAAAGTACACAATTCTTGCCGTTTTCGAATCTGTTAACTATCTTATTTTTCTAACTGCATAGGCAGCAGAACTAAGCTTTAAGCCCCGGTTATTTTTTTTCAAATTTAATACTTTACCTAAAATTGTGGTTGATTCTACTAAAGATAATTCGTTTTCGCCGTTTTCGTATATTTTTCTATCCCACCGATTCACGTTTGGCAAAGGAAATTCTAACATTTCGTTTTTTTTGGCTTCAGTAATAATTTTTTGACTGCAAACCAATCCGAAACGTGTTTCATCAAAAGTATTGCCATAGCTATCAACCTTAAAAATCAAGGAAGTGTGATCGGTAAATAGTAAAGTCTCACGAAATTTAGTGACATTAACAGGTAAATCATTTATATACACCAAAAACAGGAATGGACCCAAGATAGATCCGTGTGGAACACATATTTGCATTATTGATCCCTGATATTTCTTACCATCCAATGGAACCGAAACATTCATTCACATTTCCCCCAAAGCACTGTATTAAACATTATATGACATCATTAATAAAAATTATAATAAAGCCAGCTCATAAAACCGTAGCATCTTATAGCTTAGCCTAAGGCATACTATAAAATCTTTAACTAAAGATCATTACTGAGGGGGAGACAATCGCTTGAGGTGATAATATCCCCAAATTGTGATCGTAACTCGAATTACCACCATAAGCTTTAAATGACTCCGTTCCGGTTATAAAGTGTAGAAAACTACTAGATGATTTTTTTTCCTATAACCGATAGAGATTGTTCTTATCCTATCTACCAATAGATTTATGAATATTTGGTTATAATTTATCATATATTTCTATTTACTTTTAAGTATATCATATAACACCCTGTCCGTACCCCTCTTTTTTTTAACTTTTCATTTTCAGGTTGTCGGGAAGAAGTCGCCTACATTATCATAAACTTTATGTATTGCTAAATATACCCTAAAAAATTCCGATGTTCCTATCGATTTCATTTGTTAATTAATTCAATTATACATACAGTTTCAAAACGGAATATTTGAACATCTTCAAACTTAAACCAGACGTTAACACTTTTTTTCTAGTGTCTTACGTGATTCTATATCTATGTATTTTCTTATGATGTATTTGATCTTCTTTCATTCAAATAAGACGCAGTCTATAAATATCTTTATTAATTTAAAACCTTATATTTATAGACTCTTTCACAAACATTTCAAGATACCATTACAGTTATTAGCCGATTCATAATATAGCCGAAAGAATTCGGTAGTTATTCGAACTATCAAATTCTCGGAGTACATTTCGAGGTTCATGTCGATATCATTTTATTACATTAGTTCAATAACGCATACATTTTCGGAACACAATTTTTGAAGATCCGATTGGGGAAATGTATAGAAATAGAAAATCATATATTTGCAGAGGGTCACATTTTGGGTAGATTGATGTCTTTGTGTCGCATGAACTTATAGATTACATTACCATAAGACTTGGCTATGTTAAGTTTACTTTTAAAGTGACGTGACTTGTAAATAACTTTCGAAAATACGGTTTATGGAGGAAGTTATATTTTAAACTGAAGTTGTTAAACGTACTGTATAACATTATGTTATGCCTTTATATAGCCTTTCTTAATTAATGGCATATCAAAGACAGTAAGATCTTTCAAATTAGACCGGTGGTTCCCGGGAATAGCCTGTTCAAACATTTATATAAATTTTATGTCTATTTTTAGGTTGACATATAATAAAGAGGTGTCTGTTTAGAGCAATTGACATTAATTTTAACTCGACCACTTATTTTACTCCACAGAGGCTAAAACTGTGAGCTCCTTAACGACTGATATGTTGAAAATGAGTCCATCATTATTTCAATGATAAAGATTCTTAATTGAGTATGCCCACAGTTAACAATTAAGTACCTATAAAACTGCCTCGTTGGTCTAGTGGTTGCATCTTTGACTACAGATCGAGGGGTCTCGGGTTCGAATCCTGGGTGGGGCCAAAAAAAAAAAAATGTTATTGGGATTTTTCTGACAAAGAAATCTCAGTAACAGCCCTGAGTCTGGAAGTTGGCGGTGCTGGAGCACCCCCGTGCCTCGGAGAGCACGTAAAGCCGTCGGTCCTGCGCCTGATCTCTCTCCGGTCGTGTCGGTCTGCCGTCCCATCGGGCTATGAGAGTAAAGGAATAGAGAGTGCACTTGTGTTTGCGCACACACTTGTGCACTATAATATCTCCTGCGCAGTTGGCTGATCTCTGTAGAGATTGGCCGCCGTGGCCGAAATTCGGCTAGGAGGAACGTTACCTATAAAAAGACTACAAATTATTTACCAGCCCACGCAATCAAACTCCCTATTAATATTACCATTATATTATTCCTGACCTCAATTTCCTTAATTTCTATCTTCAAAATGAAACAGAAAGGCACGTTCTCTTAGAGATAAAAATCAATAAACATTATCTGACTCCCAAATAAAGTTCACAATCAAGTTAAAATATTACAATCCGAAAAGTTGAGCAAGTGGATACAAAGAGGGAAAGTTGGAGGTAGTAAAACAGAGTTGATCGTTAGAATTAAATAATTAAGAATACTGGCGAAGTTGCGGATTGATGACTGGGCGTTATCTGGGACCGCCTTTGCTGTTGTAAAATTATATTCCTGCTTTGAAAGCGGTTGAAAACACGTGACATGAATTTTGAAATTTATTGTGTGATGCCATGTTTTTACTATCCTTTGAGCGTCTTTTAACAAAAGTACCCAAAATGGGAACGTATATACATGGCACACGATCGCCTCGTTGGTTCAGTGGTTGACGCGTTAGACGTTAAAGCCAAGAGGTCTCGGGTTCGATCCCCAGTGAAGACGGGAAAAAATGTCTCAGTCTGGCAGGGCATCAAAGACTAGTCACCTTCTTGCCTCTAAAAAAATGATCAGTGGTTTTAAATTAAAAAGGGGAAACTATTCGAAATTCATGGTATTCTTGGTATAAATAGCATTTCTCCGGTGTCATAACCTGTCTATGAGTTTTCTTTGCAATACAACTACTTTTAGCCTTGTTTACACAAATTTTGGGGTTTAAATTAAGAAGCATCATAAATGGGAAACGTACCTTCAAAGAGGCGATTTTTATATGAATATAGCCGAGTGTGGTATCAAATGAAAGGTCTTGATTTATACATTACAACGCGAGTTAAAACTAGGGGCGAGGCACTAGTGTAAACTAAATCAAAATTATTATAATTGAAACTAGATTTAAGCCTTTAACCATAGCCCTGTGAATGTTGTCTGTGTTAAAAATGTCTGATCCAAATTTTTATAAAACATTAACGATCAACAACTTCATAGCACGTCATAATCTGAATCTAAGCCGAATCAGTTAATAAAAATATAATATAGTTTCCACCAATGTTCCTATACGAAATGTGACCTTCGATCAAAGGAGCCAACCACTATAACAACATAATACACCGATAAAAATACAATAGAGAAAAAAATAAATAGAGACGTTTATAAGTAAGGCTGTGACAGCCTTACTTATAAACGTCTCTATTTATTTAGGTGTTGTTTAAGGTTTTTTTCACTTATAAACCCAATTCAGCGTAGAGAGGTGATTAAGCAACTGTTAAGTAATGTCAAAATTTAAGAGACATCCAACCCTGTTTTAAGCCTGTTGATCGACAATATGGCGGATGTTTTATCAATCAGCTGGTCATATTTGACGCTTTGACGTACGAAAGAGTCTGTTGATATTGGTGTTTTTTTATTTGTTTGAATAACAATAAAAATGGGCTACTATAATTTACTTGCTGATTTTTCGATTTAAGTATGTGGGCAAAAAAAGGTGCATTCAGAATACGCCGGCGTCAAAAAATAAATAAATTCGTCGTGTCTGGAAGCAAAGCAATTTTTATATAATAATGCGAGGCTTCTATCATTTTATCAAGACCATAATACCTGTTTGTTTCATGCTGAAAAATTTGGGCATACTATATTCAGCGGACTAATTTGATCAAGGTATTTATGAAAATTATAAACAAGACAAATTTGATCATGGTACTAATAAGATATTATGCATATTTTTTAACTCTTTATTTTAATTATTTCCAGATCCTTTAGGAATTGAAAACTCAAGTAATACAATGGCCCTTAATAACTCGGAGATGAAATAAATATGAACAAAGATATCAATATTTAAAATAATTTTAATAATTAAACATATTAATTGTTTTTGTAAATTTAAATTTTTTGATTTTGTAGTACTCCTCTTCCAATGGCATAGTGCCTTTTTTTATTAATCTCCCTCTCCTTTTGTATCCTGATATCATGAGTCTATTGTTATTATTTCCCTGCTGTTTTTTGTCAGTAAGAACAGTCGGTGCTCATGGTCTACACAGTTATTTGATTTTTCATTTCCTCCTCACTCCAATTTATTGAACGTCAATGTTTTATTGGTTATTGAATTCCTTTTTATATAATTTATATTAATTATAAGATAAATAATATAAACTGACAAGTATTTGAAGATTTTCCGTCAATCAAACGTCATACTTACAAATAACCACCATAAATAACTACATAAAACCTCCATGGTCATTCATTTTCGACATTATTTTACAAAATTATCGTGAATTGCGGGCATTATTTCCTGAATGTTGCTAGAATAATTAAATTTGACGTTACTCACTTGAGAGAGCGCTGAGATGCGTTTATAAGTAAGAATTTTTAATCGTTGTTTAGGACGTTGAGAGTGACTCAATTAAGAGGTAGTTAAGCAACAAATCAAGCATTTTTTATAAGTAAGGCTGTCAGTGTTTACAGATGATTTAATTTAATGAATCACTTGATGGTATATTGACACAATTACGGCAAATGTCATACGCTGTTGATATCAATTAGCCGAAGTGTAATCAATCATGTCGATGGCTTCCGAGGGTCCTTGGCCTTACGAATGCTATGATAATATTGTTGTACTTAGAAATAACAATGCAAATACTAATAAAACGGATTATGCTACAAGCTAACCATATAATTGAATAGACAAACTAGAATAGTATAACATTGATTTGTTTAGCATCAGATGATACTCATGACATTTTTCTTGCAACATTAGAAGAAAAAAGCAATAGTTTTTTTTACTTAAAACTTTGCAACCAGTACGACCATAAAATGCTATATTGCATTCGTGTTGGATCGTGTAAACTTATCACAATATTGTTATGTCAGATACGATGACGTTTGTTAAGATTGACAATCGACGTTTACTTAAGACTACTCGTCCATTCCGTTTTTGTACCTGCTGAAGTGCTGAATATATCATCTGAGTTCTCATCCATCTTTTATTTTTCGCCCTAAAACCCCATTATACACAATTATTGTTGACAGATAATTTAATTTAATGAATCACTTGATATATTGACACGATTACGGCAAATGTCATACGCTGTTGATATCAATTAGCCGAATTAGTAAGACAAAGTGCCCTCGGAAGTCATCGAATCAATCATGTCGATGGCTTCCGAGGGCACTTTTTCTTACGAATGCTATGAAACCATTAAAATACATCATTAATACACAATCAGTTTCATGATGCAACAAGCTATAACATAATTGAACAATTGTTATACTATATAACATTCATTAGCTAGACATTGGCTGATATTCATAATACTTTTCTAGCAATTTTAGAAAAAAAAGTAGAGTTTTTAATATTTATTACAAGCTCGTGGTTGTAATGCAGAAAAATAAATTTGCATCCTACATAATGTAACGGATAGTTCAAATCAAGCATACGTCGGTTGACATTTAATTTTTTTACGGTTAAGCATCGCGAATCCGTTGCCGACCTTTAATATATACCGTAACGTTCATACAGACACTAGCCATTTGCGCAGGTGATATTATATTACCGAGCCTTCACTCTCCTGATCCTGTGGGGTGGTAGACCGATACGACTGGAGAGATAGCGATCACGCACAGGCTTTACGTACTCTCCGAAGAACAGGGTGTAATCGAGGTTATTTTTTGAATGGATATACCAGGATATAAAAAAGTTCTATCCTACATACTGATCGGCATCTTCCAAGAAAGCATTTTTGGGTAAGGGAAGATGCAGGGAAGGAAAGGAAGATGTAGTTCAGATCTCAGCCCTTAGACGCTTTAAAATCCCTTATATCACTTTAAAATCTATCTATGAGAATGCATACACACCGATATAAAAATGCAAAGCATCAGCTTAGATAGCCGGCCATTAATTTCAATACGTGGTGGGTTGTCGATACAAATATTGATAAAAGGCGCCCGCTTAGCGCCAACGTGTCAAAACCGGCGCAGCCTGCAGGCGTTTCATTACGTGCTCGGAATGCTGATTGATACATACGGGGATGAAGAATGACGAACAAAAATGTTTAGACACAGCAATAGAATAAAAATTAATTTTTTAACAGTAATAGAAAGATTTGTGAAAAAGCTGGTGTAGTTAAATAGATTGTTGAAATAATTCAGTTATTTTCAAAAACAATTAATTACAAACAAACATTGCTGTAAAATAATATTTATATGATGAGTATTTTATTTAACAATCCTACGATATTATAAATGCGAAAGTTTGTAAGGAAGTGTATAATATGTATGTGTGTTTGTTTCTCTTTCACTCATATTATAAATTACTCCATGTCGGATCTTGCATGTTATTTGTACTGAGTCTTAGCCCACATCCTCTAGTATAAAAAATAAATAAATCTTTATTTAAAGTTCAATATATCCATAGTAACACATACACTATGAAATTCTTAATATAGATTTATTAATCAGTATGTTAAATCATTTTTAATTTGACCTAGAAGATTTTATTTATTTATAAGTATATAATTAACATGTCACAGTTTTGAATTAATTTGGAAAGCGTCACACTGTTCTCACATCTCTCAACCCGAGATATCGTATTACTGAAAAGCTTCTATGTGTGCGTTGGGACCACGCTTTGTATGAAGATTGTCTTTTGCACTGTTTAATGGTTCTACAACCTCCATCCCCATACGTATCACCTCGCAGTGACGCGTCAACCGGAGCAAGACGCGAATTAGCACAGCGTTTCGTTACACCTCCTTAATTATGAGCTTGTCTTGAACATGCTAGTATTTTATGAGGCAAAGAGTAATTAGTAGCGTTTTCGAAAGTGACATTTTTTTGACCGAGCTAAGTGAGGTATCAGAGTCGAGATGGCCGCAAAATGTATGTTGTATGTAAGTATAAAAAACTTTGTCTGACGATTACTTCACTATTGGTAATCAAATTTTATAAAATCGATAAAATTTCATAGTTTACACAAAAGAAAACACACGAAGATAACGGGGTCCAGTAGGTGAATGTTTGTCCAGGGACATCTGGAATATAGTTTCTCCGATCTTGATAAAATTGTGTACGAAAATAGTATTTTATAATATATAAGTTTAAATAGATCTTCAGTAAAAAATACGCGAATCAGCAGTTCGCATCATTTCAAATATTAGCAATGATAGCAATTTTTTCTGTTCTTTCTTATTAAAAATGTTTAACATTTAATAGAATTTCTTTACGTTTTCACTGTTTCTTAATCTTTTTTATTAAAGAGATTTTTGTACCCAAAATGACAAGGACAATCTCATTGTATTCATACTCTTCTTCCTCGCACATACAGGAGATATTTGAACGAAAATCCAACATAATAAACTATTATAGACCTGAACTACCTTAGCAGTCTTCAATTCATAAAACACGTTAAATATCTAAAGCGTGATTCAGCGACTATTGGAAAAACTCCATAACCATTTATCGCGTCTGCGGCGAACGTAATTTTAAAAGGATTATGCAGTTTTATTAAAACTTCTTAGGAAACTATGAACGTATCCGATCTGCAATTTAAATACTTTAAATGTTGAAAGTTTTGTAATCGAGCAATTATATTGCTTGATTAATTTTCCGCAAATTAATGTTAAGGTCCCCTGAATTACATAATACGTATATAATAGGAACAATAATCATTTATTACAGATGGGTGAGAACCACAGACAAAAAAGTGAGGAGGTAACGAAATTAGGGGGGTCTAATAAGTAAATTTTTGTCCGAATATATCTGCAGTATAGTTAATCAGATCTTGATAAAATTTGCAAATAGTATAGTTAAAAATAAATCTCGAGTATAAAATGAGCAAAATCTGTGAATATAACCGCGTGTCTCAAATGAAGATTTTTAATTTATACATTACAACGCGAGGTCCAGCTCGGAGCAAGCCACGTCGTATACGGTTATATTTTGATATTAGATATCCGATTGTTTCGGTTACGGACATCCTGAACATCTCTACTATAAAGCATCCCATAGAATTCTATATGATAGACTATGGATAATTGATACTATTGATTACACCAGTTGCACCAACCTGCCTCCTTTGTAAAACCGACAGGTATTGTTCGATGACGTACCAACTGAATGTGAAGCCAAGTTAGTGAACAATAGACAAGTTTTATATACCTTATTGATATTGTTGGAAGTTTGTATAACGTGAAGGATATTGTATGAAGAGATTGTGAAACAGCGTGTTTGCATTGCAGATTCAATAATTATAATCATTATTAATTGTATCATGGAAAACTGGAACGTAGGAATCATCTGCCCAGTCCACAAGAAAGGAAGCGAGAAGAAATGTAGTAAGTATCGTGGAATTGCTCTGTTTCCGACAGTGTACAAGAACCTGTCGTACGTGCTGCTCAATAGATTCGAACCTTACACGGAAAGTATCCTAAGCGATTATCAGTATGGGTTTTGTCTGAACCGAAGCATGATCGATCAGATTTTTCTCCTCAAATAGATCAGGAAAAAGAGGTGGGAGTACGCTCAGCGTATGCACGCACTATTCGTAGACTTTGAGAAAACCTATTACAGCATTGATAGTGTCGCTATGTTTACCTCTTTTACCATATTAAAGGAACATGCTATCGAAACCAAACTGGTGGATATAATAAAAGTTGCCATCGGGGAAACTAAAATGTGAGTGAAGGTAGGTCATGACCGCACAAAAAACTTTGCGGTGATCACCAGATTGAAACAAGATGATTCCCTGTCACCTCTACTATTTCATTTGGTTCTAGAACAATCTGGGGGTCACTAAATGGAAAACATGAGGTGATTGTATATGCTGATGATCTGTTATGCTTGGTGAATCCAGAATAACACATGCCCCATTGTATACTGGAATTCCCAGAGTATACATTGCGTGGGTGAAAACGCGGGGCATGGCTTGTAATATAAATGCGAAAGTTACTCTATCTATCTCTCCTTTAATTAAAATTTGTACAAAGAGAGTTAACATCCCGAGAATCTCACGGGGACTGTATTATTAAATAATGATTATTAAATAGATAATCTTATTAATAATAATAACAGACTGTTTACTACGGTGGTATTTCGTTTGTATTCAGTTATAATATTTCTTTTAAATAGCCTATATACTTACAGGAGGATTCTTCTAACAAAATTAGCTCTAAGTCTGTAAGTTGGCGGTATTGGAACACCTCTGTGCCTCCGAGAGCACATAAAACAATCGGTCCCGCGCCTGATTTTTTTCCGGTCATGTACCTGACTGATCTCTGTTCAGTTTGGCCACCATGGCCGCTATCGGTCGAGGAGGCATTATTATACGCAAAAGATAATAATTATAATCCTTTAAATCAGAAACAACCTACAATTATGTTTATCAAACGAAAGTAAATATTATTAGTACACCTTAAAGTAAACAATTTACCTATTAACAAGACCTTCAAACCCGTAATCAGCTCAAACCGTTACCCAATATTCCATTTTCATATTCAAGGAAATATTCAATAACATAACATAGAAATTCGATTCCAAAGGCAAACAAGCGTAAACTTATAAAGTTGTGGAGCGTCTGACATATTTATAGTGTTAGGATGGATTTGTGAGCGATGCACCTGCAATGAAAAGCGGTCGGGCTAAGGGGCTATCGCTTACCGGAGCGAAACAGGGAACTACGAAAGTAATATTTACTGTAGAAGGTATTTTTTTCATTATAGACCCATTATAGACCCCACCCAACGTTTGTATCTTGTCAGGCCTAGATTTGAAGTGATTTTGATTTATGAGTGCTGGCATGGGCGGATTTGTGACCTACTTACCTGCAATGGAAAGTAGCCTGGCTTAGAGGCTATCGCTTATCGGAAACAGATAATTCGAAGGTAAATTTGAAGTATCCCTTTTCCTAGTAAGATTTGGAGCAAATTGATTATGTATCCCATTCAAACTTTGTATCTCGTCAGAAAAATACATATAATGACTGCTGGCGTGGGTGGATTTGTGAGCGATGCACCTGCAATGAAAAGTGGTCGGGCTAAGGGGCTATTGCTTACCGGAGCGAAATAAGCAACTACGAAAGTAATATTTACTGGAGAAGGTATATCTGAAGTCTCTATCAATACCAAAACATACTAAAAGTTGTGTCAAGCCCGATTTCAACTAAAATAAAAACTGCTTAATTAGATTTTGAAACAATTCAAATTCAGCGAACCTCCAACAATTCGTAGTTCACGGCACTGATGCACAATGCTTACACAGGTCCGAGCCCACATAAAGCGGCCATCCCCTATACATCCCCGATCGAAACAGATGATATTTCATTCATTCTTCACAATATTCCACAATTCTTTAATCTTGCCGTGAACGCTTTATCGGATAAACAATTTTCTTTCATCTTTTATTGCTAGGAATATTATTTAATATGCGAATTTCGGAAGTAATTGAATGAGTTTCGTATGGAATATATTGTATCAAATTCGACTGATAGTTGTTATGATGTTAGAAAAGATGTATGATAAATATGGATTTTGTAAGCGTATTTAGGAATACACGATAATGCTAATAATTTGATTTTTCAACTGATATTGTTGGTGAATCTTAAGAAAAATTGTAAGATCAGTAGGGAAATTTGTAGCTGCTTTCTTTAGAAACCATTATGCTGATAATTTAAGTATAGTAAAAATTCAAATATGTAACGACGTCTAATTCCTACCTTCGAACTACTACGAGGCGTACGTACAGCAAACATAGAGTTTATATCATATTACAGCATTATATCATAGACTAATTTATAATATTAAAATTTTGTAAGCTCCTTCTGTGTTTTATTTAAATAATAATTTATTTAAGTATTTTTTCTTCTGGCCCTGCATTAACATCTACCTACTGATTCACAACGTAATATGCTGAGCCAAGGCACACAATTGCAGCATGCAATGTTCCTTTTTCTTTTTTATGCGGTTGTTTTTTTTCCTGTACTTGTATTGTGTCTTCTGTCATCAAGTTAATATAAATGTTTTTTGTGAATAAAATTAATGTTCTATATCTATGACTAAGAACAAGATATAGTTTTTAATAAATGATCAACCATACGTACCTACAATTATTTAAAACTAGCTAAGATTATCTACGATACAATGTTTGATATATTCAAAAATATTATATTCTATATGAGGCGGAAGGGTTAAGAAAAACATTAAATATCAAGATAAAGTATATTTTATTCAGCAATATTTTTAATTGGCAAAACATTAAGTTAGGTAAATTATAAATCATATAATAGTTTAAATATTCCAATATTCCAATATTAAATAAAATTAGCTATATATATATTTAGTGAATTTATTGCAACAAAATAACCTTAATGCAACATAAATACATAGTACATTACGTTACAATATAATTAAAATACAATTATCTTATTATTACAATTAAACATCACATACCTGACCTGGAGAGATAGTTCAGAGCACTAGGTCGTGCCGTGTCCGAGTCTTGACAACTTCTGATCTATCAACAATTATGCAGCCTATTTATAGGCGACTGTCGCCAGAGGCACGTGTCAAACAAGTGACGTTTTGTAAAACTACCGTCAGGAAATACCGTTGAAAATATTAAGCATTTTGTAATTGTATACTTTAAAATTAAATAAATTTAATTACGTTACATTTAATTAATAAATTAATTAAATATTAACAAAATCTCCCACACGGCCATTCTGACGAGCAGCCTACCAGGCTCGCGAAATACCCCATTTTTAGGACACCAAGCTTTAAACTATATATAATCATTTGTTCTAAAGGAAAATTATATGGCTGCCAAATCACATGGCTCTAAAATTATGCCAAATCACATGGCAGCTAAATCACATATCTCAAAAATTATGCCAAATCACATGGCAGCTAAATCACATAGCTCAAAAATTATGCCAAATCACATGGCAGCTAAATCACATAGCTCAAAAATTATGCCAAATCACATGGCAGCTAAATCACATAGCTCAAAATTATGCCAAATCACATGGCAGCTAAATCACATAGCTCAAAATTATGCCAAATCACATGGCAGCTAAATCACATAGCTCAAAATTATGCCAAATCACATGGCTGCTATTCAGTAATATGATAACGAGATCTCATAAGAATATGTCTAAGATTAAATACTTAACAGAAGTTTGAAAAAAATATCAAGAATGGCGATGAATGGTGGCCAGTCACCCATCAGACATTCTCCATAAAGATTTCAAACCACTAAAAACATAAATCTTAATTGTCTTTCTCTAATGTATCACTAAGTTCATAACCCATATCTGGTGTTACAATTCGCAAATTATCATGAGATACATACAACTCATTTCCAGTTTCCTGGACTTTTATAGTATATCTATCATTATCATTTATTTGTGTTATAACGCATGGACCCCGAAACTTACTGTCAAGCTTATTGATGGTACGTGGATTTTGTTTCACCAGAACAATATCTCTTAATTTAAAGGGTACAATTTTTGCTTTTGTTTTATCAAACGCATCTTTTTTAATTTTAGATTGTTCGTCCATCCTGACTTTAGAATCTTGACGAGCAGACTCGA
>LQNK01000999.1:148141-162663 GCA_001586405.1 Phoebis sennae
GTCTTCAAGGCTGCGGCACCATACTTGAATTGTATCGGTGCGGTCATCAGGGTCAAACGCAGGTACATAGATGTGTTCAAGACTCCTCATACGGGGAGTCGCTTTTGTATTATTAGGATTGAATGCTTGGGCGGTGGTTTGAATTAACTGGGTCATCATTTGTTGCATCATATTTTGCATGAAGTTCAAAGGCACAAATTCTACTTCCCTTGTATCCTGATTGTTGCTTGCACTGTTGTCTTTGGAAGTCGCGGCATTCCTCGGAGCAGTGCTGTCATCAGCCACACCCTTATCATTCCGAGTGACTGGTCTGCGGGTACTTTGAGATCCCTGCCTGAAGATTGGTGACATGTGCCTCGGATGTCGCATCACCGCACTGGATCCCAACGAAGTGGCTACAGGCTGATTTTGCTGCTCATCATCCGATGAAACGGCGGACACATCATTACGATTCATTTTGAATAAAATCCTGAAACAGTATACATACATAGGCGTAGTTTGGGTGTTATTATCCCACTTCTGATGAGGCGGAAGGGTTAAGAAAAACATTAAATATCAAGATAAAGTATATTTTATTCAGCAATATTTTTAATTGGCAAAACATTAAGTTAGGTAAATTATAAATCATATAATAGTTTAAATATTCCAATATTCCAATATTAAATAAAATTCACTATATATATATTTAGTAAATTTATTGCAACAAAATAACCTTAATGCAACATAAATACATAGTACATTACGTTACAATATAATTAAAATACAATTATCTTATTATTACAATTAAACATCACATACCTGACCTGGAGAGATAGTTCAGAGCACTAGGTCGTGCCGTGTCCGAGTCTTGACAACTTCTGATCTATCAACAATTATGCAGCCTATTTATAGGCGACTGTCGCCAGAGGCACGTGTCAAACAAGTGACGTTTTGTAAAACTACCGTCAGGAAATACCGTTGAAAATATTAAGCATTTTGTAATTGTATATTTTAAAATTAAATAAATTTAATTACGTTACATTTAATTAATAAATTAATTAAATATTAACAAAATCTCCCACATATTATTATGTATATAAGATGATGGATTAGTGGTTATAAATTGATGTACCAAATTTGTATTCTGATTTGAAACACATTCAACGTCTTACGTTATAAAGTTTAATATGAGTATATTTTACTAAGGTTGTTACTTTTTTATGACAGCTGTTTCGAATGGATTGGTAGGTTTACATTAGCATCATACACGACGAAAATCTACAGTCATATTATGGGCAATAAAGTATACATAATATAATTATGTAAAGATGAGTTTTATTTGACGAAGGATTTTTTCAAGTATCTAGCAGTGTAAAGAAGCTTAATTTTATAAGACTAATAAAATTATAAACATTGAAATATAACACAAATCAAGCAAATATAAAATATATATCCTGAAACATCTTCTGTTTTTTTCACGATTGTTTTTAAATTATTTGTTTTAATGACTTTAAAGTTTGTAAATTTTCCGTTATTTATGTTGCAGGATATATTTTTTTACAGTGTGAAAATAACCGAATTGATATTGAAAATAGTACGTATTAATCAAAATTTTTACTAAATGATTGTAATTTTTTAAATTTCGTAATTTTCAATCATGCTGATTATCCAAATTGCATCAAAAGAGTTAAAATTAAAATTGATTAATTCCCGCTTTTTAATAAATTATTAAAAAAAATATGATGATTTTATGTTTCATTCTAAGAGATTTCATCGTTCCCACCCTGTATAAAGTTCTTCTAATATTAAGTTGCAAGTTTATATGTTTGTGTGTTAATCTTACCGCCACAATCATCCCATTTTAGAAATCCATCACTTTTCGGTATAAGTGCGAACGAACAAATCAAACATTTTGACATATTTTTACGCCCCGATTGGTTCATTGGATACAGCAATGGTCTGTTACGCCGGAGGGTGTGGGTTCGATCCCCACAAGTGGAGGATTATAATGTGATGAGCATTGTGATTACTTTCTGGGTGTTATTTTATCTATAGTACGAGTATGTATATATTTACAAAAAGTATAGTACAAACTTATCTATTTTATTGGGTCATTCACAGTTAATACATTGAAATATGATACAAATAATTTAGAGCTTAATGTATAACCAATTTAAGAATAGGCACTGCATGCAAGATATTTGTAAAAATTAAAACTTTGCTTAGTTTGGGACTAAGTTAAATGTCTAGGAATTTTTAAAATAAAATACTTTTTGAAGGATTTTAAACGCGGTTTATTATACATTATTTTACATTATTATTTAGCCCGACGTTTCGGCAAATACCATATTCGGGGAAATAAATGGAGGTAAACACACAATTTTTGAAACACTCATGAAGACAACTGCCATCTCAGTCTGCCGTGACCACGCTCGCTGTAAAGTGCTCGAAACGTCGTGTTAAATAATAATCTAAAATAATGTATAATAAACCGCGTTTAAAATCCTTTAAAAAGTATTTTATTTAAAACGTTAAAACAAACACAAGATTATACTATGCCTAGGAATATTTATTCAGATTATACGATTATAGCAATTATATGCGATGGTCTACGTCACTTTTCCATCAATTTTGCCCAAGCTTCGAAATTCTTCCAGAGTTAATACAGACATTTCCATATTAATTGGATAGTGACCCGGCCGGAGTTTATAATCGTTAACTTTCAGGTTATGACGTGAACAATGGGAAATTTTTATATGGACGATAGATTCATACGTATTTTACATTTAAGAGCATGTTTATGAAGATGAATTTTATCATCGTATTGAGATCAGATTAAAAAATTTGTAGATGTTGACTGACCGAATTTTGCTGTAAGAATTTTTATACAATATTTTAAGTGTGGTGTTATGTAATTTTAAACTAGCGCCATTATTAAAAAAATATTAGTTTTCTTATAGGAACGTTGATATTAATATATTTATTTCTATATAAGTTGTAACTTAGTTACCGTTTCATTTGTTTACAGGATACAGAACATGTACCTAAATACGTAAAAAAATAATGCAAAGGGTCGGTGAGGCTTTTTGAACGTTTTTTCACCACAGTATGTTTTATCTCGTTTTCACCTCCCTATATCCCGCTCTTGATCTCGCTTTCCAAAGATTTATGGTCTTTGACCCAATCGTTCATTGACCCGCGTTGCCGGCCAGCTGATACGTCACGTAAACATGAAGTTCAACATAACACCATTAACAATTTTCAAACTGAATTCTTACCAATTAAAAATTTCCACACAATAAACCTTCCATTCCAGGGTTACATGGTTATATTTATTATGAACGGAGGTCGCAAATTATTTTCCGTATTCGAGTTTAATACCTTCTAATGGAGCCAGTGGGACTAAAATTGCGCGACTGAAATGAAATCAATGAACCAGGTGTGAAGATGAAATATAAAGTTCCAAACACTATTTTTATTTCAATATAAAAAAAAAACTCTTTCTTCTTTTGTTTTACTAGCCTTTCCAAGCACCTTAGTAGGATTTGCCTTTGAATAATGTTTTTTATTTTTTTTTCAATACGGATACTATAGTATATTAGTATAGATAAATTAACGCGTTAAAAGTCTTACTATTCTCGTGAATTCCATTGATATATATTATTTTAATAGCTAAGTACAAAAAACTTAGAATCTAATCTAAGATGATTTGATTAAGCTGAGCTCAGAATAAGCTATTTATATTATCTGTGTTATATTATACAGATGTTTTTCAAATTGATACAACATTTTAAAAAAATTGTAATAATTTTACGACTTTAAATAAGCGTCGAAATTATAACAAAATAAAGACATTTCTCATCTAAGGTGTTAAATGACTTCATCACAATAAAAGAAATAGAACGACCTTTTTCACTTCACGTTTGTTTATAAGCCTTTGTTTTCTAACATTTAATCCTTTAGTTAATGAACAGCCTATTAACTTAATTAACGAAGTTTTGTTTTATTTGTTGCGACGTTTCAAGCAATCCTAATTCGGCATTGCTCGATGAAATAAATTGAAGGTTTTTATTTAATTTGTTAATTGTGTTGTTTTTGGATACGAAATTGCAAACAGTTCTAAAACCTAAAACGCTGAAAATATAAAAATTTAATTAAATATTAAAATGTTATTTACTAAATTATTAGATTAATTAAATTATTGAGTATCTAAATACTCACAATATTTCATCATCTAATATAATGAGTTAGCTGTAACATAAAAATTTTAAAAAACTTAAATAAAATAATACCATAGTTACTACATTAAACAAAAACGCGCGAATCGCCATTTTGTTCCCTTTGTCAACGCTTGGCGAATGTGACATATGAACGCGTTAGACATTTGATAGCTCGATGCATATGCAAAAGACTGAAAGAAGCGGTAAAATACTGACAAATGACTGGTACAATTTTAGTTATATTTATTAATTAATAATTATAATATATTCTACTAATATCATATATATTTGTCCGATGATATCTGAAGTATTACTTATCCGATTTTGATAAAATAGTAGACGCGAATAGCTTAGGCCTTAAACAAAAAAAAGACGATGGAAGATGATCAAAATTAACAGGAGGGTTGCGAGGGGGGGGGAGGTAAAATAGGCGAGTTAATTAGCAATAGACTTGAGTGTGTTATCAAATAAAAGCTTTATTTATACATAAGAACGCGAGGCCTAGCTCGGAGCGAACTAATATTAAGTATATTGAAGTATAAGAATAACTGTCTATGTGACAGTTTCGTGCCACGACTGTATGTTTTCTTTAGACTATGATATGACTATACCAAACCATAATAAATTATACTTGTGTTAGCTATTTTGCTTTAATTATTAATTTTTTTTTTAAATATTCATTAAAACCTTATTTTCAGTAACCTGATTTAAATAACTGGCCAGCTATTGCAAGTTCGACGATTAAAAGGCAATCCGGCATTGTGATTGGCCAATACGGATTGCCGCGCTTTTGGGCTCTCTCTTGTTTTTTTCGGCGTGGTAGAAGGAAGATGCATTTATTGTGAGGGCGTAATAAATATTGTTATTGACTATTATGATAAATGTAATTAGTATAGAAACATGTAAATTATACGATGTACTATAAAACGAATTGTATCATTACTATACTTGTGTGCAGATAAATAAATAAAAATATATCAATACAACAATATAATGTTATAGTATGGTTTTTTGAACACGTATTTGTCCAAATTGATCAAATTAGGTATTCAGATCATACCGCTTTTGATTTACAATTGAAATCGCTTTGAAAAGTCCATTGTCTTTGACATTCGATATAATTTAATGTATCAAACATTATTCGAACTACGAAATTAATGATTCAATTAAAATTGAATGATATTATTCCCGTTGATTAAACCATTGCAATCATTAATAATGGAATTATATTCAGTTTATAGTGAAATTGAGTACTCATATTAATCGATTGCCGTTTTTTTGTCTGTCGTGTATTTTTTCTGTTCTCACGTAAATAATATGGAATGATCATGAACTATGTTTATGTTTTATGTTTATTATTTTATTGTAATTGTTATCTATATTCTATATAAGTATATAAAACTCGAAAGTGACTGACCGTCTGACTGACATAGTGATTTATCAACGCACAGCCCAAACCCCTGGACGGATCGTGCTAAAATTTGGCATGCAGGTAGATGTTATGACGTAAGAAAGGATTTTGATCAAATCCCACAGCACCGGGGAAAACAGATATACGCAGGTAAAACTGTTTAGCACAGCTAGTTTTCTTTTAAAACAACCTTTATTTTCCTGGAAATCCAAACGTTTTTTTTAAAATTATATAAAAAAAGTCTTAAGTCATAGTCATCCACCATCACAAACAGAAAACATACAACCACTTCGCCATCTTCCTGCGTTCTAGACCAAAAAACGAAGTCTTAAAAAGATTTTTTTCATCAATGTAACTTTCCAAAATTTGTCACTAGATGGCGTTATTCGATTTGTCCTAGATTTATTTATTTATACTCAACCTCGTCGAGGGCGCTGTACAATCCACCATACAAATTATTTACTCTCTCACTACTGAATCGAATGAAACCGATTGTGTTACAGCAATCTCACCCCTATTTCCATACAATAGAGGCCACTACCGTTTATTCGGTTTGGCGCCTCAGACAAATGACGATCTGTTAACATTTCATGATTCATGTCCATGTTTCTGGACGTCTGCCAAGTACACGGATGGGTGACTAGTGGGGAATATGTGGTTAGTAAACTTGGTGGTTTAATTCTGACGGTAGTTTGATAAACTTTGTGTCTACTTTTTCTATACAATAGAATCTGGCAATGCTTTGAGAATATATTCATTGCCTTGTAGTGATTGTATTGTTGTGTCTAATCTTAAGCTAGCCGTGGTTACTGAATATCTACAAAGAATATCTTTATGAGGGAACTAGCTATGCCTCGCTACATAGTGATGCTCGTTTGACCCATATAGTAGCTTAATACTATATCTATAGCTTTTCTTATGAAAATTCTTCTAATAATATCAGAATTAACATTTCATCTATAGGGTAGTTTCAAAGATTAGCGCGCTAAATAAAACAAACTATGTCGCTCTTTAATATAGGCGTAGATGATACCTTTTAGGTAGCATTTTGAGTTTACAGAATTCGTAACGTAATTAATTGCATTTTATATTTTTTTTTATATATGGGCATTTCACAGTTTTTATTCCATACATTGTTTGCTTTAAACAACAGCTAAAGCTTTAATATTGTGGATCAGCGCCAAAACATTCTGATGTTAATGGGCATCGTTTAAAACGTATTTCAAAAGAACCAGTCAGTTGCAGATATAAAAAAATAATATAAATGTAGCATCATCTATACAATTTTTTTTGAGTATATACTTCGTTCTCAACGTGCTGCTTAACTCTTATTTAAAATAAAAGATATCCTCTGCATCATCTCTGCTATTATTGAAATATTTATATTAGGTACGTCTGTAATTAGGTAAGTGAGATTAAGAAAACAAATTAAAACTATATTTATTAAACATTAATTATGTATCTTGTAATTGTTTTAAAAACAAGATCTGTCTGTTTAAATAAGTATAACCCGCTTTTACTAAGAATCGGCAGCATTCTGTAAAAACCTCAGCGATTTGTTGACTGCTGTCATTTAGCTGTCTTTTTGTTCTTTTAATAGTAAAGATATTAAAAAACATCATCAAAGTGTATAAAGAGAAGATGTCATTCACATTAATCGCTATAGAAACCTTCAGCAAAAGACGGTAGAGTGAAAATAAATAAGTCGCCCTGGATTTTTCCAGAAGTACCCGCAACGCAATAACCGGGGATTATGTACCGGGAACGCCGGCTTGCAGTTTTGATTTGCGGGAGTTATTCTTAGTTATTACATTACTGTCGGTTTTACGGTGAAATTGAAAGATGTATATCGGTCTTTGTAGAGGTGTTATGTTAGGTTTTGAAAGTAAAAAAAAATATTTCATTAATTTTAAGGATTACGTCAAAGAAAGCAATTATTTTCAGGTGTTAAAACATGAGTATGGCTAACATATTTTTAATATTGCTATTGCGATATTTCTCTGCAATAAAACTAAAAAGAGGAAAACTTTGTCTCTAATGAATAGGCTCAAAAACTACTGGACCGATTTTAAAAATTCTTTCACCATTCGAAACCTATATTATCCACGAGTAACATAAGGAGTAACATAGCTACGGGAGTATCTAGTAATCTTTATATGAGAAAAAGACTGTCATTAACATTTATAATCGTCTTTATCCACGCAAATCTCCTTTAAAGTGAGAAAAAAAAGTCGGCCTGGATTTTTCCAGAACTACCCGCAACGCAATAACCGGGGATTTTGTACCGGAATCGTTGGCTTGCAGTTTTGATTTGCGGGAGTTATTCTGAGTTATTACATTACTTACTGCTTTATCGTGGAAAGATCTTTGTACGGTGCTAAATTATTTTACGTAGGATAAGAGAAAATCTAGAAAATATATAATTATATGATATGTTTGGAACATATTTTTGTTCAGGATTGGGACCATTTAATAAGAATTCGACCAAAAACTTCGGTTTAAATATGTACACATATATTTTGAAGCAGTATTTGATAAACATTAGCTATCCTTAACCTTTATGCGTACATTTTTCCTGAAAACGCAACATTCTATAAACACAATGATTTCTTTACACGGAAGCAGTCCACTAACTTATCAGAGAACAATGCCAAGTGACTCCATTCAGCATTGCTAACGACCATCCCCGGGAGAATTCTTTTACGTGAGTCTTTTTGTCTTAAACAACTATTTATTTATGTCAATGTGTATTACAGATAAATATATAGAAATCGGAATTTTGATAGTAAAGTTCTGTATAAGAAACCAGACTACAATAATTGATACATATTATTATTAACATTGCACAAAAATTTCTCGTCTGTTGGCGTGCAAGTCTTTAACATGAGTGTCTGGGATTCGATCCTGGTGTAAACGTAAGTAAATAAATATTGTGAGATATTTAACGCAACGCCATCTAGTCCCAAACTAAGTAAAGCTTGTGCTCTGGAAATTAGTTACCTGATAGACTTACTTAAACATACTTTTATGTTAATACATACATACTATAGATAAATAAACATCCAGACAGTAGAAAATTACAATGTTCATCACATCCTAATTCTCTACTGGTAGGGATGGAAGTTGGAACCCACACCCTTCAGCGACCTAGGCCATTGCCCCATCCACTGCACCAATCGGGTTATCAAAATAAATAAATTATATATAAGCAGTGTCTAGACAATGAATACCTATTACAATGAAATTTTACCAACGAGACCGATCTAAAAATATCTCTGTCATATACTATACAGGAATTCACTTACATCGCACAATACCATGTAGTCCGTGGGAAAATATTATAATTTTCATTACTTACCCTTATTATAATACCTTTGTTCCTTAAATATGATTAATTACTGCCTACCTAAATTTTCTCATGTGTAAAAATATCAGTATAATTTTATATATTAAGCCTATTTTAGTCGTGGATAACGTACCTTTCGAATGGTGAACGAATTTTTAAATCGGTCCATTACTTTTTCAGCCTATTCATTACAACCAATGTTTTCCTTTTTATAATATTAGTGTAGATGAATTAGGTACTGAGCTTAATTAATGCAGAGATTAACAATATTACCCATTATCAAAACACGAAACGTTACATCGTATAGCACCGGTATTTCACGTCCTGTTAACTTTGCTGTTGGAGATTTGCTCGCGTTTATTTTAAAGCTTAAAGTTTGCATAATTAAGTCTTTACTATCGAAACAATGCAGGGTTGTTATTAACTATGACAACGTGGTGTTTTGCTAGAACGTACGTAGTTTGGATTCGATGAAGGCTTTCAACTACGATTCTTAAGTAAAAGTGCAATATGTTTGCACATTTTAACAAAAAACTGCATCATTTTTCAACAAGTCATTTATCGATATTGATTTTACGAAAGAAAATTTACATGTCTTTCTACTTACGATAAAGGAAGTAGAGTAGATCAGGATGGGATAGGAAAACAGGCCTTTTTTATAGTTTTATGCTATTTTTGGTTGGACGGTGTATAAGTAGTGTTTTTTAAAAATATGATTGAACTTAATAATGTTAGTCGATTCGTATTTAACATAATTACTTTTCCGTATTCCCTCAGAAAAATAATACGTAACTAGCCGCGTCCCGCGTTTCAACCGCATAACTTCTGATCCCGTGGTAAGTCGGGTTTAAAAGGAACCTACATTCTGAACCCTTACCTATATGTATGTTTCATTACAATCGGTCCAGTAGTTTTTGCGTGAAAGAGTAACTTACATACATGCATACATCCTCGTAAACTTTCGCATTTATAATATTAGTGCCTTGATTTTTTAGTTTGTTATGAGTTGAATGTTGACCAACTATGTTACTTTTTAATGCATGCATGATGTGTAACCCTATTAATGTATGCATTCTTAATTAGGATATATCTTTGTTGTAGTATAATTGATAGTTTTAGTTTGCAGTTGTTGGGTTTCTTATAAATAAATAAATTAGTAGAACTAAATTACTTTTTAAGGCAGGAATAATTATGAAAAGTACAAATTAGAATACGACTCCCTAAATATGAACTAACTTTCAACAAAAGTTAAGTAGTTTTTAAAAGTTAAGGCTCTAACAGTGATCCTTAGTTGGCGGAACTGTATTTACATTAAGGGAAATTATCAAAGTGCAGCAGGCGCCAGTAAGCCGGCTTTCTTAAACCGATTAGCGGCTTTCAGCTTCTGTTAGCTTATTATTTCTTTCTCACTGCATTAACGACTGTTTGTTTTTAACTGACTTTCAAAGGAGGTTCTCAATTGGACAGTTTTTTATGTAGGTTACCACATAACTCCACTATATCTTCGATCTTAACATCAGGTGGACCGCATGCTTCGCTCGCTCGCTGTGGCATATAATAAAAAATTGCCTTCGAAAGAGTAGGGTCTATGACGTCTCATAAATTTGGTTAAAGTTTTATCATCCATGTGGAAGATATTCCAGAATAAACTCTGTGGTTAAGTTTTAATGATGTATATACTTTAAACTTTAACTCTTAGACTGAACTGTGACGAACTCTGATGTGAAGGGTTAGTAGGTCACAAAGAATGGAAAATAACGTTTGCCAAAAAATAGAACCGACGTCCTCACTCTAAGAAGAAAGAAATAACTTTTATTGTTTAAATATATTCAAGGTAGGTGCAAATTCTTGTTAAATTGAAAATAGGTAAAGGCACCGACTTAAAATAGATTTCCAAAACAAAGATGTGACGTGATTGACATACAGACATCCAAACTTTCACATCCTACTACTATTATAAAGGCGAAAGTTTGTAAGTATGGATGTATGGATGTTTGTTACTCTTTCACGCAAAAACTACTGCACCGATTATGATGAAACTTGGTATACATACAGGTAAGGGTTCAGAATAACATATAGGCTACTTTTAATCCCGGAGTTGCCACGGGATCAGACGTTACGCGGGTGTAACCGCGGGGCGCGGCTAGTTTATAATAAAAGTATAATCAAATTTGCTTGAAGTATTAGCAATTAAAATTATAGTATGATTATTCTCTTATGCCAGCTTCCTATAAACAACGTAACGTCATGGTATAACAGATACGAATCATTTTCATTATATTCCAAAATCAAGGTAATTTCTTGAGTCATTTTAACTTTTTATTTTCACAAAAAGTTTTCCAATTAAACGGATTCAGTTAAACTTTCTTTGTCGGCATTGTTTCATATAATTGGGAACCCAGATATTATCTAGATATCTGTTGGAGTTCATTTAACCATGATTAAATGTATTTGAAGCAGTCCTAATTAAATTCTTATGCATATTCATATTGTCAACTATCAAATAAACATTGTTCTTCGCTATAAAGATAGAAAAATAAATTAAAAACTCTTAATTTTTTAACCTAAGAACACTAACAAATTATTTTTCGAAATGATGACAAAATCTGTTAATAACCCATTTTTATGTTTGTTGCATTGTGCATGTTTAAATGTTCATCACGCAAAAAACTTTCAAATGTTAGTGATGAATTTCCACATTGGTCTAGTGTCTAAAAAAGGTATTTCTTTCTTTTAATCCGTAGCCGTCAGCAAAATTCCATTGGAAAGACAAATATAACCAAAGGCGAACTTTTGTAGATTTACCTCAGTAGGAGTTTCGAAGCGGTGGTAAGCAAAAAATGTATGGTAATTCAAGTGTCTCAAATGAGATCCTTGAATCCTTGGTACACGATTCATCATTTATTACTAACAAGCTGATTTTTTTGAGTAGCTTCCTTTTAATTGACGCTCAATATTCTTTCTTACAATTTACCAACATAAAGAAAAAAATTGGACGTCTAGATAAAAGGAAGTTACTCACGAAAAATCATCTTGTTAGTACTTAATGATGAACCGTGTAAGTTTTAAGCTTTGAAGCTTACTAGAGTATGGTGTCGTCATTATTCTAGACGATTCTCGAATCCGATCCAGTGCTTATTAGGCGACTCACAGTTGTTCCGTTAATCCGTCAGCAAACAGGATTCCATTCGAAAGACAAATAGAACTGGCGTCGCTTTAGCTGACTAAAGTGGCGTGATTGTTTTGTTATCCTAGAAGATTCTCGTATCCGATTCGGTCTTTGTTAGGCGTCTCCTACATTTCTCTTAATCCGCAAGCAAAGGATTCTATTCAGACAAATAGTATCGGCCTCACTTTAGTTGAATATAGTTGATGGTATTGTGTTTTTATTCTAGAAGATTCTCGAATTTTAGCTAGTCTTTCCATATCTCACATTTGTTTTATTAATCCGTCAGCAAACGGGATTTGTAACACTAATATTATGTTATTCTAGAAAATTCTTGAAATCAATGCAGTCTTCATTACGCACTCCTCTAAGACATTGTCTCTTAAATAGTAAAACAGGATTACATTGGAAATAAAAATAGAACTGGCCATGCTACTGCTTATGATAAGGATGTCATTAGTTTGTTATTCTAAATGTTCATCATAATTTGTTAGGCTGCCATATTGCACTTATTTTATCTGTCAGCAAACAGGATTCCAAAACAAATAGAACTAGCCAACAAAGAGCTCTAGTCGATAACAGTGACGGTATTATTTAGTTGTTCTAGAAGATTTTCGAACTTAATCCAGTATTTACTTATTAATCTGTCAGCAAACAGGATCCCATTTAAAAGAAAAATAGAACTTTGGTTTAAGAGACTATGGTGGACGTCAGACAGAGTTGATTTAATGAATATATAGAGGGTGTAGCGTAAAGATTGGTTAATATGGTAAGTGCAGATAGAGGAAATATGACGGTCCAGAAAAATATGTTTTATGTTCAGTAAAAGTCCCTCAGTTTTAGAGATGTATGAAATTTTATTAAATACTTATATCATCGATAAGATAATTTTAGATATGTAGATTCGCTCCCATGGAATAATAATAAAGCGTTTAAGTTAAGAGAAACAAAAATCTTCACAAACTTTCACATATTTAACTGACCGAGCGAGGCTAGGTATTAAGTCGAGATGGTCTGTTTGTATGGTAGTATCTAAGTAAGTATACATTATAAAGCGAGGTCTAGTTCGAAGCGAGCCACTAGCATTTTAAGGTAGGAAGAATAGTTTAGTAAAAGGGAAAAATTAAAATTGTTCTTCTATTGTCTGAAAAAGCCACAATAATTGATAACAAACGAATAAAATGAAATTAAACGAAATTGGGAAATTCTTTAGTATTAAATTTCACCTTTTAATCTTTGTTAAATTTTCCTTTTGAAATTACAAACAGGTAAACAGGACACCCCAACTTAATTTTAAAATATATCGCGCAGGAATTCAAGGAACTGGTAAAATTATTACACGGTACAAAAATACTGGAAAAATCGCTATAAAGCAACATCTATTATTAGCTTTCCGCCCACGGCTTCAACCGCGTGAACTAGTTAATTTTGTACTTTGTGGATTTTCGAAGAAGAGGTGTTATGACAATTGTTATGAATAAGAAATATATAAATATCTAGTCTAAAAATAATTTTAGCAAAAATCCCATTAATAAACCCCTATTTTATTTTATAACAACTATCCAAGGATAACGATTTAATAACTATCATTTTTAAGTCCGTAGTATATCCTCGCGTCCGTAGTATAACCTTCATATATTTTTTTGTTTCTAATCCGATTTGAATGAAACAAACGCTAGCTGTTATGGGGGGTTGTCGTCATATATCATCGTTCAGTGCACACAAACGCCTCGACAAACCGACATGATACAGACAAACAGACAAAAAATCTAAAAAAGAAATTCGGATGTCGGATAAATAAAACACGAAACAGATACAGACACGTGATAATTTGATTTTCTTCTTCTAGTGCCTCTTCTTTACAGAAGGTTGGCTGTTACCTCCGAGAACGGTTTCGCTCTAGTAAGCGCTCTTTCGCGCTTATCTCTAGTAAGACGAAACAACTCCTCCACAGATGATATCCCGGCCCACTCCCTAATGCTATTAATTAGATAATTTAATAAGATCGTGTAATTATATAAATTTCGATCCAGTGGGAATGCCGGAATTGACGCCCTTTGTTATTCTGGATTATCTTATTATGTATACTCAGTCTAATTGAAATCTGTCCAGGAGTTTTTTTGTAAAAGTGTACCAAACATACAACCATATTCCCAAACTTTGGTATTTATAGTATTAGTAAGATTATTTAAAAAGCTCCTCAAAGAAGCTGAGTTGAATTAATAAATGTTAAAGTGAGAGTTTTATTCAGTTAATGCTTTAGTAACTTCGTAGTAACTTCTAAAGATTTATACGGCTATGAAATAACGAGATAAAAATATTAAAATTATTCCTTACCTGAGTGAAATTTTATTCATATTCCTGTTTAAATGTTCTTTGTTGTCTTAATTTAGAATTTAT
>LQNK01001000.1:17555-72978 GCA_001586405.1 Phoebis sennae
CCACACACCCATCAGAACTCAGTTTAGAAGCATCGGTATAAAAGAGGTGCCAGTTACTCCACTTAGTGGCCACCAACTCATTGAAAGTGGCGTTGGCGTTAGGGGCATTCTTCCTGATACAGCAGTTTAAAAGAATAGGGGGTCGATATATAAGAGCATGAAAACTAGTGAGAAATAGTGGTAACATGTTATACTGGTGGGTGGGATCAGGGAGACGATTAAATTTCAAAAGACTCTTTAAAAGGCAAGGAAAGTTTGAAGAGGAGCGGAGATTTTGACTAGTAAGAATATGAAGTAGCTGATGAAGCTTCGGCCAAAGGATATGGGAAGAGTTAAGGATAGCTTTGAAAAAGAATTTGTCACATAAATACTGTCTTCTAAAAGCTAAAGGAGAATCCACGCATTCCACTTGAAGTGCATTAGTAGGGGTAGATTTCATGGCACCCGTAATAAGACGGAGGCACCGATACTGAATCTTGTCCAATTTTGCTAATGCAGACTTATTGCATGGTTCAAGTATGAATGATGCATAATCGAGGTGGCTACGTACCACAGCATTATAAACAAGCTTCTGGCAGTATGGGTGAGATCCCCACCACACACCAGCCAAGGATCGTAATATGTTTATTCCCTTCTCGCACTTTTGACTGATATAATTAATATGAGGAGAACCAGACAACCTGGAGTCCAGAATAACCCCCAAGAATTTAGCTTTTTTCGCAATCGGGATCACTTCATCACCAAACATTAATGAAGGCGCAGGAATGTTGCGCTTCTTTGTAAAAACCACTGCGCAGCACTTTGGAACCGACATAGTCAAACCATTCTCCAACAACCAAGCACGAAGATACGATAAAGCAGAGTTGAGACGGGTGGTAATGTCAGTCATATTTTGTGAACTAGCATACAGAGCTATATCGTCTGCGTACTGCAGGATATCACAGAATGATGTGACTGTGGCGTCCAGATTAAAGGTATAGATGGCATATAAAAGAGGGCTCAAAACAGACCCCTGTGGCAGACCCTTCCAGGTGTGCCGAAGGGAGGAATAATTGGAATTTGAGCGTACCTGAATAGACCTAAGCATTAAAAGGTTACAAATGAAGCGTGTCATCCTCACTGGAATGCTCAGCTGCAACAATCTGTTTCTGAGAACAGGAAGAAGCACATCATCATATGCTGATGCGATGTCCAAAAAGACACCCACCAGATATTCCTTCTTTTCAAAGGCAGATCTTATGTCAGTTGTAAGAGTACTTAAACTATCCAGGACGCTCATTCCTTTCCTGAAGCCAAATTGAGACTTGGATAACAGGCTTCTATTTTCAACAATCCACTCAAGTCTGTTCTTTACCATATGCTCAGCAATTTTGGATAAAGTGGACGAAAGAGCTATTGGGCGGTAAGAATTTGCGCAGGAAGCATCTTTTCCTGGCTTAAGTAAAGGAATTATGAGATGGGTCTTCCAAGAATCGGGTATGTTGCCAAACTCATAAAAAATATTGATAAATTTCAAAAAATATTCCCTTGCCAAAGAGCCAGACTTGGATAAAAATGAATATGGTATGCCATCAAGTCCAGGAGAAGTATCTACTAAACCATCCAGGACGGCATTTAACTCATCCAAAGAAAACAGAGTATCCATATTATCACAAGACAAGGGTAATAATGCGCAGGGGGTTGAAGGAAAGGAATCAATAGACGGTACATACGGTGGGGAAAATTTGTCGATAAAATCCTCAAGCCAGATGGAGCTATCGTTAGAAGTGGTGTTATCACAAGAGAGTGATCCGCGGAACCTGCGAATATTTTTCCACATTATTGTCGATGGGGTTCTGGGAGACAAGCTCTCGCAGAACTTTGACCAACCCTCTTTCTTCTTTTTCCTTAAGAAAAGTTTAGTTTGTGCCGCAACCTTTTTAAAATTTAAATAATTTTCAACTGTCATTGATGTATTATAACATAGCTCAGCTTCTTTCCGAATAGCAATAGCCTCTGAACATTCATTATCCCACCAAGGTGGAGAGAGCTTGCGAGAGGTGTGTGTAGCTGATGATTTAAGAGGTAAAGTTTCATCAGCAGCATAATTAAGGGATTTTATAAATTCTGAGTAAACTATTTCACAGTTGTCAGGGGAAATATGAGGAAGAGAATAAATTTGATTATCCAGAGTAGAAGCATAATTATCCCAGTTTGCCTTACTTAACCTATATTTTAATAAAGGAGGAAATGGTGTGGAGACAGCAACAGAAGATTGAGGAAGTGTAGTAAGAAGGGGAAAATGGTCACTGCCAAATGAGCTGGAAAGAGTTTTATTAGAAAGGGATGAGGCAAGAACAGGAGAGCAAATACATAGGTCTAGAACTGTGCAGGGATTTTGACCTGGATAAACTCTTCTGGTGGGCGATCCATCATTAATCACGCAAAGATTTAATTCATCAAAAAGGTCAACTAACAAATGACCGAAGGAGTCAGAGATAGATGAGCCCCAAGAAGTGTGGTGAGCATTAAAATCACCCAGTACTAAAAGGGGAGGAGGTATAGAGGAAAGCAGCAAAGACAAATCTGGGATAATGGAGCCATGAGGATGAGAGATATAGATAGAAATGATTGAAATATCATTACATCTTGTAGCAACTGCATTGATGCGATGATTATGAGAAGTTAAGGGTATTTGGGAAAAGGTAATAGAATTTTTAATAAAAAGTGCACTTCCACCATATCCATCATCCCTGTCATCCCGGAGACCGAAGAAACCAGGTACCCGAAAGCGGCTACCAGGCACTAACCAAGTCTCAGAGATGGCAAGAAGTATAGGATAATAAGAAGAAATAAGGTTGAGCAATTCAAATTTTTTCGGACGGATGCTTTGGGCGTTCCATTGAAGAATCACAGGAGCCATTGTGATTTATTAAAGCAGAGAGATTAGCAAGTCTATAGGCAACGTTGGACGGTATTGAGTCTGAAGATTTTAGATATTTTTCAATGGCTGATACATAATACTCAAAATCAATATTTATAGAGGGAGTATTAGGGAGTTGATTAAGGGCACAGCCATTAGGTTGAGAAGAAGGTAATTCCTGAACTATTTTTCTATGAGTTGTGACATCATATGATTTACCTAAGGGGGCGTGTGTACGGGCAGGGAGCGAAATAGTCTTCCGGTAAGATATTGAATGTGAGTTTTGAGTAAGGTTCTGCTGTTTAGGAATATTGGGAGTAGGCAGAATAGGAGAAGAGTATGAATTGGGAGCTGCTAGGACACACTCAGAGAAAGATTTGTATACAGGAGGGGTAAGCTTTGAAGCCTCTTCGAAAGAGATGCCATCTGTAGCCATTAGAAGCTTAATTGTTTTTTGACGGGCTTGCTCTGGGCAATTTTTATTGATGGCGAAATGGTTAGCTGAGCAATACATACAAGTTGCTTGTGACTCAACTATAGGGCAAGAGTCACCAGAGTGAGTTTGTGAGCATCTGTAGCATCTTTCCTTAGAGCGGCATTGATCTCGGATATGTCCAAAACGACAACATTTATGACACTGTATCGTAGGGTAGTGATAAATCTCGACTGGTAATGCTGTGTATCTGCAATAAATTTTGGAGGGTAATATTTGTCCGTAAAAAGTTAAAACTACAGTCTGAGACGGAACCCAAGTCGTGACTCCATCATTCCTTACCTTTTTATTTAGTCTGCGGGCTTTAAGAATGCGACCTTGTCCACTAGGGAACTCAGCACATTCAACAAGCTCATCCATGGACCAATCAACCGGAATTCCCTTAACTATACCCATGCGAGTAATGTGGTATGAAGGTATAATCGCCTTAAATTTAGCTTCAGCTAAAGCAGGTAACGAAATAAAGTTGTTAGCATCTTCCCCCGAGGAGAACTCTACAGATATTTTGTTACGACCTACTGCTTTTACTCCATCTCTTAGGATATTACAAACTTTATGATTATAGAGGAAAGTACCAAATTTGATTGGGCGAATGGAAGTACCAGCTGATGGATCCTCTTCGATACGCGATACGTGAACAATATATGGACCAATTTCGTTACCATTGTACTTAATAGGGTTGTTTAATAACGGGTCAACGTATATAGATGAAGCTACTGGTGTATTAACGTGATCAGAAGTAACAAAACGTTTAATCGGTGTTACATTAGGCGACTCCGGTGTAGGACACCGTTGTCTTTTGTTCGAAGTAGTATCAAAATCCATACTCTGTTCCTGGATATCCGGGGGCCTGGTAGGATCGGGGGGATCGGGGCCCATATTGGAACTTTATTAGTAATCTAACTACTTACCACTAATACACAACAATTAAACACAAACACGTTAGAGCCCAAAGTAAGAAATACTATAAAAACTTGCCAAAAACACTTAAAGAATCCCAAAACACGTGCGATAACAATCGCGCCAAATGTCAACGTCCTAAATATCTAGTGTTAGTAACATTAGTTTACAGTAACTGAAATGTCAATGTCATGATAGTATAAAACAGTGGTGCCATCTATGTAATTGATTATTGAGTGTTATTTTGTATTTAGTTTTGAATGTTTAAGTATTAAATGCATTAGTCAACTTTGCATAATATCTTATATTGTTATTAATTATTATTGGAAATTGACATGAAGTAAACCTAACGAAATGTATCTGTTGTTTATGATATTGTCATTTACCCTCTCTTAAATGCTGTGTCATTGACTATTATAAAATAGGTTGTAAGTGTTGTATTGCTCTCAGACTGTTACGAAACATGGGATAATAAACATGTACGTGCAAGTGATGTGTATCATTGGAAATAATTCCCAACACAAGTATCCATTGAATAGGCACCTTAACAATCAGCTAAGGGAAAAAGGCGGCCAGAGTCTATCTCATTATAAATTTAAGACATTTTTTGGAGTCTTCATTTCCGGGGTTTTTAAACCCTTTAGGATTTACTAGCTGCCCCCGTGGCTTCACTTGCTTGACTTACTATAAGTAAATATTGTATGCAATACATTTGCCTATTATTCGTATTTTCTCCAACGAATAATTCGTTCTCTTGAGAAATTATTTTGAGCGAAAATTAACATATTATATAATTAAAACTAAGGCTTATAACTAAAATGGTGCTCTACGGAATTAGTATTTCTTAGGTTCACCTACGTACGTTCACGTACTCCATCGTGAGACACGCTAGCGCTTGCCATCAGGCGTAACTGTGGCCAAACGTTCACCTAATCAGCATAAAAAAAAATAGGAGAATGTAGGAAAATATCATCAAAATATGAAAATAGTATCTCTAATACGCAATATAAATATTATTCTGGATCAGGCCGTGTACAAAAACGTTGAAAGAATATCGCTTTCTAGTCTTAAAACTATATGTTTCATTCATGCGTCGTCAACTATCATTAGCTCTAATACATCATTTCATTAGCCCTAATATCGCTGCAATCAAAATACATCCATTACAGTTTAATAGTATAATGGAGCAACAGACCGCACATCGACTAGTCCAGACTAATTGCGTTCGCTTCGATCCCGTAACTAGTTTAAAACTTGTGTATTGCGCTGTTTGCTGTTTAGATTGTACTACTGATATAATATTTTTAGCATATTTATGCAAACATTCAATAGAGAAGATGTTTTGAGACTTTCTAACATCTGGTATATCTACGGAATATAGTACAATATTGAAAATCATATTTACTAAATATAAGTCGTACTTATCATAAAGTTATATTTAAGTATGTCTATCAGTTATCTAGTTTCCATAGTACAAGCTTTGCTTAGTTTGGGACTAGATAGCGTCGTGTTAAATGTCCAGGAATAATGGTAATATATTATATGTATATTCGATTTTTTACAGGAACGCTGCACACTCCGAAAGCTATTTCACTAAACTTAATCTAGTAATATAACTATATCACTGAACTTGGACCGTTTTATAACTATATTCCTAGTAAGATAGTAATGAATCGCTTTCGTATAACTATGTTCCGGCATATAATTATATCCCTAGGGATATAATTATGTTACGGCTTTTTCTATCTTACTGCGACATATATATTACTGTGAAGGTAGATGATAAAAAATAGTGATGGCAAATGGTATAAAAGATTGGTGTCGCTGTAGAATGGGAACAGTATTGTACGTCAGCTTTAGGCTGTTACTATGCTCGAATAATGAACCAAAAGGTATAATACACTAAAACATGAGAAAGAACAGTTTTATTTAGTGCCTAAAATACCATCTCTGGACGTTAGAAAGGAATATTTGTTATACAATGATGTTCCTCCGTTCATAGGAATCGGGCATTATACTTACGCCTAGTTCGATATCGTACTGGCCGTAAATAAAACGACTCGTTTTATTTTAATAGGGACTGGGTATTAATTAAACATTTTATTACAACTTGTCTTAATCGATAAAAGGTGTGCGCGTAATTGCATTTTGAAATTTCTTAGAATCTAATATCCACCGAAACTAGCCGAAACTAATGGATATTCTGAAATAATTAAGGCCAGGGTGAATAGGTTCCTCCTCGGTGGGCATGCTCATTAAAGGCCACATGTCCGCTTACAGGCATACTGACTACCTCGTTGGTCTTGGGTCGAGGGGTCTCAGGTTCGAATCTCGGGTGGGGCCAAAAAATAAAAGAAATGTTATAGGGATTTTTCTGACACAGAAATCTCAGTAACAGCCCTGAGTTTGGAAGTTGGCGGTGCTGGAACACCACCGTGCCTCAGAGAACACGTAAAGCTGTCGGTCCTGCGCCTGATCGCTCTCCGATCGTTTCGGTCTGCCGTCCCATCGGGTTATGAGAGTAAAGGAATAGAGGGTGCATCTGTGTTTGCGCACACACTTGCACTATAATATTTCCCGCGCAGTTGACAGATATCTGTGGAGATTGGCCGCCGTGGCCGAAATTCGGAAAAGAGGAACGTTTTTTTACAGGCATAATTGCGGTCTTCTATAAAAAAATACCTATCCTATCCGTTTCCGAATTCGGTATTCTAGTTACTTATATAACAAATCCGAAATTTCACATCCCTGTTTATATAATCAGAAACTGAAGGAGTGAACGCCCGCCTAAGCTAAATGTCTATAAATAACCAAGACTATCGTGATTATGCAAGATCATGTCTCACCGTTATTTCGATATTTCGCTGCCGGTAGTCGATTATTAGAAATTTCCTTCAAAATATGTTTAGAGGTGTAGAGAGAGTCTTTGTATCTTCTTACTCGATTTTCTTGAAACGTGCATAAATCATGTATAATCAATTAATAGACCTAGAATAATTTGTGGTTAGATGTCCGCCTAATGATAGCAAAACATATATTTGGCATTAATGTTTGTTCATTGTAATTACAATAGGAAACGATTTTGAAATTTGAATTTCTCATCAAAAGCTTAACCTACTATTCTTGTTAAAAGGTGTAAGCCTTACTCAAAATACGCACCTTGGTATCGGTTACATTCTCGAAAATGTTTTTCCAATAGAAACATGATATTTATTAATTTAATGTCATTTACAAACAACTGAAAACTTGAAGTGAAATCGGATACATACTCCAAATAAATAAAAAAGCAGTCAAGGATCGCCCCACACTGGTGAATATAATAAATTATCGAAAAAGAAATGTATGGAATCCCTTGTTTATGTGTTCGGGGAGTAATTAATATACTTAATCTTGAATGATGTATACTTATTTGTACCAGTACATTTTATAATATATCCAAATGATTAAGCGACATATATGCTGGTATGGAGACGACTGAAGTGGCGAGCTATACGCGTGCGTGACCTAAACTTACATGTCAGCTATTCAACAAATGGAGACGCATATTGTCCTGCTACAGAAACATTTTGATTATATTCTGAGAGTTAGAACTATTTTGAGGAGGTGTTTCAGGCATGATAACTTGTCTGATGCCACTCCTGCAATGCAGCTGATGCAACTGCAGACTGGCTGAAGAAAAAAAGAGTAGATAATCGATTTGTTTCTGCAATTAAAATACTACTGTTACTTGATTCAAATACCTAGAAACTCAAGTTTTGTATAATATAATATGATATTACTTATTAAATTTTTAATTCTGCATGCCGTAATAAAGAAAACATTTGAACCCAATTTATTTATTGGTGCAAAATAAAATGAATAAATGAATAAAAAGCAAATAATTTTGCAATGCTAATTTTTGAGTAAAAAAATATAAGATTTGGTTTAATATTTGACAAAATATACATGTTCTGGAATTGACTAACACAAAAATAATAGTCATTTATTATATGTCCGTCCATTGAGCGGCAGCCCTTATCTCAAGTCCTCAGCTTTAATTTAGTGAGTGTTCTTTTTAATTATTTCAAGTACGGCGCTGGTTTCACACTTTTAGACAGGGAATTAGTCTGCTTTGGATTCGGTTTAACATATATTCTATGCATAAATTCATAAGTATAAAATACTGCTGTTAATTTGGTCAAAATTAATTACAAATTAAGGTTAATGTGTTATTGTTCAACTTAATCAGTACAGAGGGTCTTGAGTAAACAATTAACAGACACACATAATTCTTCTTGATGGAATTGCACATTACTTTTATATGAAGAAAAATCCTTTTTTTACTTTTAATTCTACAAGAATTATTTATTTGAACACGACCGCTTTCAGACATCGTCAGGTGTCGATGAAAAAATGTGCTATTCTTATAAAAGTAAATTGAATTTTTGCTTTTAATTCGAACAGTAAGTTAATAATTAGATAAAAGCCTGGTTGGCAATCGTTGATTGCAAACAATGTTTTCTATATTTTACATAGTTATGAATTTCTCAAGCGTATATAAGCGAATAAATATGAATGAATGCATATTCCACACAGATGTCACACTACTACGTTTTATACTAGTATAGTATTATATTATCTGTGGTTTTATGTAGTCGTTCTAGGAGTTTATTTCCTTGTAGCGGTCGCAATGTGCAACTTTTGTCAAGTTTCACTAAGTTAGTTAACAATTTCAGTTTTATATTGTGTTTGGAACGGCTTTTAATATATTAATACCGCCATATTTTAAAAAGATGGCGGTAGTAGTATATTAAAATTATTATAATACTTCGATTGCTTTAGGTAGAAGAGAGAACGGACACTTGATACTTCGTAATATTTTGTAGTGGAGCGGTTATGTCTATTGCGCCGGAGGATGTGAGTTCGATACCCACGGGTAAAAAGAGGTAAAATTTCTCTTTTTGTATGAGTATGTACGTTTGTAATGTATTCATGAAAATCTACTGCACCGATTTTCAAAATTCTGTCACTATATAGCCTACATTTCTAACTGGGTTAAAGACTATATCACAGTATGTTACAACAGCAAAGCTGCGAGGAATAGTTAGTGTTCTATTTTTTTTTATTTTCTATAATTAAAAAGAATAAGATACAAAGGTAAAGGATAGCATTCAACAAACCTTCGTCTTAGTAAAAAACAGGTTATCTATACTAATATTATAAAGCTGAAGAGTTTTTTGTTTGTTTGTTTGTTTGAACGCGCTAATCTCAGAAACTACTGGTTCAAATTGAAAAATTATTTTTGTGTTGATTAGACCATTTATCGAGGAAGGCTTGAGGCTATATGACATTACGCTGCAACTATAAGGAGCGAAGAAATAATGGAAAATGTGAAAAAAACGGGGAAAATTATAACATTATGCTACGGGAGCGAAGCCGCGGGGATCAGCTAGTACTTATATAAATAGACAGACGTTATTTTCAAACAATTGCATATTATTAACGTTTAATAAAACTAATTTTAATTTGTTTAATAATCTTACTTTACTTTCGAACTAGGTGAGAACATCCTAACAGAAACTTTTGATAATACTGTTCCATATTCACCGATAAAAGTCAGAAAATTTTAAATGCAAGGTCTTTTAATATTCCGCTTGGAACCAACCATATTCCGTATCTTCCATCCATTATGCATTTATTAAAATAAAATACATGTATTTCAATAAAGTTCTCATTTGTATAGTTTTATTCATGCACCAACGGCGGTTCATTTAAATCCGAAGCGAATTCAACAATGTGCTATTGTTCGAACTACATATGAAAAGCAAAAAAATTTCGACGAATGTATTACAGTACTGCATTGTTTCGTTCATTGGATATTGCTTGATACGTCTGCTTAACGTTTCGTCAGTTAAGCGATTAATGAGTTTACTCGTTTTTGTGGTTTTTAGAATTTGATTCGATGTTCGCAGTATCGATTTCTCATATTTTTATGTATTCGATTTGAAATCGCGCCAAAGCCTAAGCTATGAGGAATATTCATAAAAGGTGAGAGGTATCTTGAGACAGATTTAAGAGTCAAATTTGAAATTGTACAAATAAGGCGTATGTGTCCCGATTGTAATTGGGGCGTCGATGTATCTCGATTGTGATTTTTGCACACAAAATATTTTTAATATAAGTGACGTTCCTGTGCCGGTGAGGGCGCTCCGACGCCAGCCGCGCCCCCCGCATCGAGCCTGCACCCTCAGCGCGAGCGCGGCGTGCTGCTGCTCGCAGTGCGAAGCTGGGTGCGACCGCGTAGCCATCACACTCGCCCTGAAGAAGGACCTCCGAAACGGTTCGAAACCGTCGGCCTTAATCCGATGTTTATAATATAAAAAACTTCATTACCTTAATATAGGACGCGAAATGATTTTGTTAAAAAAAAGCTATTCTCAATTTAAGCCGAAATCGTATATAACACGACACTGTGACCCATATCACACACAAATTAATTCTCCGCACATAACAAAACAATGCACAAAGCCATTCACAAATGCAAAAAATCTTTTCATCCGCAGCTCGATAGGGAGACAATACACCGACTGAATTGACATCGGTATTTCAGAGCTCACAGATGTCATTATATGACGAGTATTCAGTTACGGTTTTTAATGTTTCGGTTGTTTTTATTGAGGAAAAAATAACTACAGTTATTAGTTTTCTTTTATCTCGTAAAAAGTCTTTTATTTTATTCCGTCAATTTTTTTTTAATGTTTCTATAAAAATTGGGTTTTCTATTACTAGAGTATTCGGATACGGTTTTTAATGATTTGGTAGGTTTGAATACAAAGCTATTCATGGTATATTCGTTAACGTGTGATATTTTATAAATAATATTTTTAGTTTCAACAATATATTTTACACAAGAGGTACATTTAAAGTCACAGAAATTAAATCACAAAATCGTACAGAATGGCGTAGGTGTGTTAGGAGAACTGACTCCCAATAGGGAAAGAGTATAAAGGAAGATATATGAAGTATATAGAGATGTTATATTTAGTTTCAACAGATGGGTAAAAATACTGACTAAATACATATAGAGTTATTTAAACCGATGTTATTATATGAGTATTCGATTGCATTTCATGTTATTTCCTGCTTGTGAAATTGGTGGCTCTAGAAGGTATTTCTTTTGGAAAGGATAAGCTCCTGTGTAATAATTTTTCCTTATGTCTTTGAAATTTATCAATGATTATACAGATAAACTGGTACGCGTCACTATTTATTGAAACAAAATTCAAAATAACTGCTCGTTTTAAAAGCTCATATACTATAAAGAATTTAAAGATAAAATAATCTTGACTAATTATTACTATTGTTAGTAATATTTATTTATAGTAATTTTAATGTTTAATATTATAACAACAATTAGAACTATATAAAGTGAAGATGTAGAAAAAGAAAACTGTAAGAACAGAAAATATATTTCGAACTCAACATTCGGCGCACATACGGAAAAAGACAAGCAGATAAAACCGCACTGCGCTGCTAGTAATTATATAAAGACCTACATAGCACTGACCTAGTACTAGATACACTCCGAGTAAAAATACTTTTGTGACACGAGCTTGTGATTGCTATAATAAACAATTAAATGCAATAGACATATTTTCAAACAAGATAACAGCTTACAAACGAAAAGTGTATCAAGTACTATTACAATTGAATTGATCCTTTTCTTTTTTAGCACTATTAAATAAGGTTATATAATATTAAAACATACTACAATGTCACATAAATGAAACTGAAGGTCTATGTGTAAACAGATTTATAATATGTAATTTGTTTTTAAGCGACTGTTTGTTTCTTTTCTTAAATAAATAAATAAAATAAATAAATAAATAAATACTTTTTACCGTTTAGCATTTTAGCTTTATCACGTTCCATTCCAGTGACTTCTGGCACTTTATGATAACGAGGGTAATATTCACTCAATCCACTTAAAAATTTCGGTTCGGTTACGGTTCTGGGCCGTGGATTGGATAAGGTTACGAAATATACATTTTACTATTATCAGGCCTAATGAGTGCAGCCTTAATCGCTGGTTCTATGTGGACTTACACCCATATTCTATTAGGTATCTCGAGCATTCCTCGACTTCACTCAACCTCTGTCAACGAAAATTACATTCTGAGTCGGAAAAAAACTACTAACTCACGTCCACTCACGTTAAGAATATTTCGGAGAAGAAAATTTAACGCCTCCATCCGTTACTTCGATCCATTTATTAAAATGAATGAATGAATTTTCGGTTGGAATTTGTCATACGTCACATTTGACGTAAACTGAGTGGACGTAAAATTAAGGTAACTTCTTAGAATACGGGTGTTAGAATATCTATAGTTCTGAATAATTTAATTTTTCTACATTAATATGATAAAAAAAATGTTATAAATGCATATTTAAATATGCATTAATTTATGCTTGAAAGTGTAGGATTCTCTTTAAATTCAAAAACTGTATGTCTATATGATTTACATAATAAAAAATAAAATAGCTGCCCTGTCCGATTTCAGCCATGGTGGCCAATCTCAATACAAACTAGCCTACTGCGCATGAGATATTATACTTCACAAGTATATATACACGCGGACATAGGTGAACTCTCTACCTATATTCCTTTACTCTCAGTGACTTACTTCATAACATGTACGCATCAAAAAACAAAAACAAGCAGTCAATAGGCTTAAAACTATAAAAAAAGCGTACCACGTTACAGCGTGTTCCATAACATTTTTACGTACCATAAATCGTTCAGCACGACTCAAGAGATTTCACTTCAAAACCGAAACGTTGTTCGCATTTAATGAAGGTAATCCTTTTTCATCGCCCAGTGTCGTAAAGAAACATGATATTTTTTCTTAAACAGTTTTTCGCAGAAAAAGTGATATGGTAAATCGTTACCCTACAGCGAAAATGTACTAAGTATAGAAAAAATATTATATATTTTTTATTTTATTTTATTTTAGACAAAAATTTAATTTTGTCAAATATATTTTCAAACTATGCAAACATGGTGGAATTGTGTTTCGTATTTTAAAAGTCATAGCAATTTTTAAACAAGATTATCCAAAAATCTTTTTGGATAAAATTGATAGACTGTATTGTCACTTTTTGATAGCAATGCATTTTAAAAATAATATAAAAATAATGTTTTTTTTTACTATTTCCATACTTATTAAACCAAATCTAAGATTTGTTTACTTCGTGATGATGATTTTTCGAAACCGATTGTAAATTATATAAAGTTTCTTAAAAAGACTGTAATTCTACACTTTTTGGACTTAGCTAATTTTCACTTAGTGGAGACGAAATAAGGCTATAGCTTTTATAACACTCAGTAGATATTTTAATAACGATGTTATTCATTACTTTTACAGTCTTTATTTCATATTTACGCCGTTATGGTTCGTATAAAGGAGTTTATGCTCACGACGTAATACTTATATTTGGTAAAGTGACAAAGAAGTACATATATTTCGTATTCCAAACAGATATTGAATTTGTTTGTATAATTTTCTCAAGCTAATATTTTTTTTTTTTTTTTTATATGAGAGCGGGCAAGCGAGCTGGCGGGTCACCTGATGGTGAGTGATCAATATAGATTGTATGAATTTTATAAGCATAATTTCGTATCGGAAATCGATTTTTAAATCAAGTCTACAAGTCAAGTTTTTATTTCGTTATATTTTCGGGGACTTCGTTTATTTCAGAAGAGCAATAAGTTTGAGTCATTGGTAGACAATAAAATATATTCAGTTAAAAAATATACGATAAAAAGTAAAATAATATTTATTTGCTCTGTTCTTACTTCTTAGCTTTAAAAACAATTTTCGATCAGCCATTTCTTTCAGTATTTTTAATACATTTGATGGTTTGTTTCTAATAAAGGCATTTGCTATGATCATTCATACAAACAAAGGGTATGGCGTAATGATTCGATAATATTTTTTTAATTCTTATGCTTAAAATTACTTTTTAATAATTCCCAAAAAATAATGGCACAGGGGGTAAATTTCAAAAAATATTCATAAATGTTATAAAGTTGAAAAGTTGGTTTGTTTGTTGTCCCACGGGAGTGAAGCCCTGGGGCGCAGCTAGTGCAAAATACTAGAGTTACCTTCATTTCAACCAATTATCGGGCACTCGATTCAAAGCATGGCGGAGTTTACAATGCGGTTACTTGACTCTGATTATTCAAGGCACGGTCTTTATTGCATTGCATTCAGCTCAGCTCTCAAACCTCTCCATATTTTCTTTGCAGTCAGCTATTTTGGACTTAGAGATTGGATGAAGTTTAATGTAATAAATACGAAGTTTTGTGATATTTATTCAAAAGCTGCTGAACGAATATTTACTGACTTTACCGTAATGTAGCTTAAATTTTACAGTAGCTTAAATAAATAAATAAATATTCTCGGACATTTTATACAACGCCATCTAGTCCCAAACTAAGCAACGCTTGTATTATGGAAACTAGACAACTGATAAACATACCTACACATACTTTTTTTTGTAAATACATATATACTATAGATATTAACACCCGGACAGTAGAAAATTACAATGCTCATCACATCATAATTTTCTACCCGTGGGAATCGAACCCACATCCTCCGAAGAAATCCAAGAATCCAAATCCGAAGAATACAAAAGCTACAATCAAAACCCCTCGGTAAAGAAACCATGGACAAAAGCTAGTCATTTTATATAAGTTTTTATATTAAGTTGCTTTTCCACTTGAAAAAGTTCTCTGTTCAATGGGTGTCGGACATTTTTATTTCAAGTCGAAAGAGCAGAAGTATGACGTTCGAGCACCGCTGCGTTGAAATTGTCGATATTAAATTACTTCGGGGATTCCAAACTAAATTTAAAGATCGGTTCATTAATTTTTTAAATAAAACCTCTTCGAGCTTGTCGAGCATGTCTTTGATAAGAAAAATTGTTCTATTGAAATGTTATGGCCTATAAAGTGAAGTTATTTCATAGTAAAAGGGTTTTACTGATATGTGAGTTAGATATATTTTACTTTGACTCGGCCAATCTAAAATTACTTGCTTTAGCATGGATGAGGAGAATCCTTAACATCCCTTCGTCGATTATTAATTATTATCTATACACTTAATACAACATATTTTATTAATGTGAAATATCAGCCCAATTTACCTACCAACCTAAATTCTCGTAACGGGTTTTATATAAAAGGTTTTCATAGATCTATATAGAGATCTATGAAAACCTTTTATACTACAGAACTCACGATCATACAGTATTAGTTAAAACGAACCAGCTTCTACACTCAAAACTACCTAAATATCTCCTGAGAGAAAACACAAAATGTAATTCATAAAGTTCTCTGTCATTTATATTTTAATCTAAACAAAAGACCCTGCCAAACCATGTCTACATACCATCACCTATAACCTGCCAGTTCGTGTGGTTTAATAAACGTGTGTTACTACCCGTGGCTGTCGTGAGAGAAAACAGAGGGTAATTCTGCTGCATAATATCTTCAGCAATAAAAGAGTGGGACGGAACGTTGCACGATTATCCCAAGCTAGCGCCGGTGAAATTGCCACATACGTGATGCATTATTGCACTGTTTCGTACGGTGCACTTGTGATCCCGTCCCATTCCACTCCTGTCCTGTTCTCCCCTCCGATGGGAGATGCTGGGTGCTGTTCTACTCCTCTCATGAGCATTAATGATAACATTAATGAGCATTAATGATAAGGAGAGGTTTCAGGTCACCCTTATCCTTTCGCCTTCCTTCAAACCGGCAAGGCATCTGCGAAACTATGATATTGAAGATGGTCATGGGTTGCGGTCAATCATTTAACATGAGATGAACTGCAACATAAATAATACCTTTAAAAATATGCTCAATATTTGAGAGGGTAAAAGTAAGTATTTATTTCAATATTTTTTAAATACATTTCCATCGAGAAGTGATGCTTTTAAAAATCAAATTTTAAAAATATTCACCAATCCATAGGATTGCAAACAGACAGTTTTTCGCGATTTAAATGAAATCCCTATCCATTGTGAACATGACCTAATTCGTGTGAAGATTGAAACAGTTTAAATAAAATAGCTGGAAATCTTTCATGTGAAATTTTTGTATGATATCATAAAAAAGATACATACAGAAGTCAAACTGATTTAACGATAAGTGAGCCATCGTATAATTAGTTGTATTAACACGGTTTATACTCACTGTAATTTAATTCGGTTTAGACCGACAGTTTCGGACCGATTCGGAGGTCCTTCATCAGGGGGAGTAAGACGTTTAAGCGGTCACGTCTCTCCTCGCACTGCGAGCAGCAGCACGCAGCGCTCGCGCCGATGGTGCGGGCGCAGGTGCGGGCGGGGGGGACGCATCAGGCGCCGGTGTTGGTGGTGCAGGAACGTCACTTGCATTTAAAAACGTTTGTGTACAAAAACTACTGATGGTGTCCTCGGGTTCCGAGCCAGGACTTTTACCTGATCGAAACGGACGAAATGCATCGTATCAGATGTTGTAATGTGCTCTGCCACCGCTGACGCATTGCAATCGACGTTTCTCACGCTACGAATGTGTTCTGACAGCCGCGTCGTGATGTTGCGCCCCGTCTCACCAATGTAGCTCCTACCACAATTCCTTGTGATTGTGGTAGGAGCTACATTGGTGAGACGGGGTTTTTAAATGCAAGTGACGTTCCTGCACCACCAACACCGGCGCCTGATGCGTCCCCCCCGCCCGCACCTGCGCCCGCACCCTCGGCGCGAGCGCTGCGTGCTGCTGCTCGCAGTGCGAGGAGAGACGTGACCGCTTAAACGTCTTACTCCCCCTGATGAAGGACCTCCGAATCGGTCCGAAACTGTCGGTCTAAACCGAATTAAATTACAGTGAGTATAAACCGTGTTAATACAACTAAGAAGTCAAACTCTTTAGAAAGCGTGCTTGGGCAACCCACAAAAAGACTCTATATTTCAGGCAAGAATGTTATGGATATGACATTTCGGATACGAGTCGAGTGGGATGCGGAAACAATATTAAAAAAGAAAATATATCAGATTATCCCCTAGTTTCGGTTGTGAAAGAAATAAAAAAAGAAACTTAGGTTATGGGTATTCAAACAATCCCAAAAATAAAATACAAACAACTAAGCGGTCGACGTTAATGAAAACGATTAGTATCTGTTATACAATGACGTTCCATAGTTAGTAAGCAACAGTCATCAAGCTAGCGCGATCGCCTTACTATATGAAAAGGACATAACCATGATAAACTTCGTTACCTATATATTTGTGGTTACATACTTTAAATTAAATAGATACCAAAAATCAATTAAACGCAACTTTCCATCACATTGTATCTGCATACATATTGACAAATTACGCAAATAACGACGAGCTGCATTACCCCAACAGAATGTGAGGCACGCGCTAATTACAATAGCCTGCATTAATAACCACATTGTAAATTCATCTAAAACCCTCTCTACGTCCTAAGCAATATAGACTAAAACTGCATAACACAAATCCTCTCTATCTTTGTTTAATACAACAAAGTTATCATATAAAACCTCTAAAATGGAACGTATCACCAGCGACTAAGGTTTGTTTTAGTCTGCCTTCGCATCTGTCTGTACATCATGCAATACGATTGCATGCTTAGTGGGTTTTATGAATTTATCCCTCTAAGTATAAAGAACTTTATTATGGATTAATTTATAATTAGCAAAGTATATATTTATCGCCGTACTAGTCAAGACTTTTTTTATGATATTACTCGCTATTCCGCGCGGCTTTGCTCCTGTATCAAAATGTTATGTATGTAGAGTATAGTATAGTGAAGTCACTCTCACTTCTAACCCAGAGTGAAGTCATCAATCTAATGGTAAAAAAAAAAATATTTTTTTTTTGACCTGGACCAGGAGTTTTAGAGTGAAAACATTACAAACTAATATACAAAAAAACAAAAATATTTCCTTTTCATATTAGTACAGATATAAGTTAACAACGTAGATAATGTTTTCAAGTTTTAGAATCGGGTCACGCGCTAGGAAAGCTTACAGAGGGACACCCTCAGCGAAGATCGGCATATCGATAGCTATTATCAGATTTCTTTAGAGGTATGAATCTGAATTAATAACTATTTTTCCTCCCATTTCATACTTTGAAATTCAAATTGTACTGCAACACATGCACGAATAATTATAAATGCTGATGAGTATGGTTGGCTTATTAGACGTGCTTTTTGCGCTGTAGAACTGAATTACAACGTGGTGTTTTTTGGTAACCAAAAAGATAATTTGTAACCTGTATCACCCTCTTATCGGTCTATTTAAATCAAAAATTACTGGGAAGTCTGTATTCTGATTTGGAAATGCGTTTGAAGACGACATTTCAGTAAGGCGTTTGGTCACGTGATTCAATAAATAATTCTTATCAATAAAATTGATTTTACTCCAAAAAATCATTGGTTTTATTTGTGGATCTTATAACATGTTTCTCTCCTTAAAATGCGTACCCAACGGTTACAGGATACTGTCAAGATGTGTCTTACATAATAGGGTTGTCCCAAAAATTGGTCTTCACAACGGTAACAGGATCCCACTGTCAAGATGTATCACGCATACTGGGGTTGTTCATTCCAACAATACATTTGACTTCAAGTTATCTGACGCAAGCTAAACAAATTAAACGGAGTCTACAATGGAGACACCCATCATCGTATTGTGCGGCCTGACAAGGGACATTGTTTATTTGCGTTCAAGGCAAAGGCGATGCTACCACAATGTTTTGATTCGGACCGACAGTATACGGACTGATGATACATAAAATGTTGTATGTGTCAATATTGGTAGGCTTGGCAACGAAGATATATTTTTCATTTGAACTCTTTATTTGTACAATAAATAATATATACTGTATTTCCATCCCATTCCTCTCCCGTCCTGTTCTACTTCTTTCCCAACTTCCTATCATTAATTCTCTCTTTTCCCTTCCCCTTCTATCAAGCCGGCAGATGCCTTATCTGTGATACTTTGATGTTGAAGATGTTGTTGTTAGATAATAAGATGTAAACACGTAAATTGATATATCTTATTATTCTTTAACATTTATTGTAGGAAACATACGATAGGTCATTTGATTCTTAGATAGTACTAGAAATTGCTGTTTAGATATCTTAATTGATATCGTTCGTGACTTAGACCGAACCCCAACTCAATTGTTCGCCGCTCATGACAAGCCGTATCTGAAGCTAGTGGGAATAATATCACGGACCTTAGGTTGTTTTCACATAGATTTCCATTTATAAGCAATCCATATTCCGTTGGATTTTCTTGGAATGCTTTTATATTAAGCCCTGGGAATATACCATTGTTGACAATGGGTAGACTTTAAGGATTCAATAGTTGGGATTTCAGAAACAGAATATTTTTGTGTACGTCTGTATTTGGAACTATGCACTAAAATTTTATAGCTCGCGAAATTCCATGAATGCATTCATCAGCCCGTAAAAGTTCTCTGTTGTACATAGGTCTCCTAAATATTGTCAAAGCATCTGTTCATATATTGAATGTGAACATTGTAACGTGTTGCCCTATACATATTATTACTGAGACAGATTTAATGCTAACACAACAGTAAATTAAGAGAAATGTGGGTAAAGCAGGAGACGGATAGTTTTAATAAAATATGAAAATAGATCTGAAGAAGTAATGGTTTCAAAAATTGTGCATATTTTAAAAGGTTAGTCTCCAGGCACCCGTTTGGTAGGCAATAAAATAAATTATTCAGTTTAAAGTTGGGTTAAGATATATTCGTCGTGAACTAGGTTTAGTTTAGAATAAAATATAAAGGACTTTGTGAATTAAATTTTGCGTTTTCTCTTAGGAGATATTTACGTAGTTTTAGAGTGTAGAAGCTTGTAAGGCAACGTTCTAACTAGTACTGAGTGAGTTCTGTCATAGACGAAGTTTTCATAGATCTATAGGGACCCTTTATTATAAGCCAGATATTGACAGAAGTAGAACAAAAATGGACTAGTATTTTACGTGAATATCGCCGATGTTGAAGCATTACGTAGCTCAGCGTAGAGAGGTTCCCAATTTTTTTCAGTCCACGGCGCACTCACAATTTTAGTTATATGTTTCGACGTCATTTTCAGCGAGGATTAAGTTTTAGTTATTAAAGGTACAGATAATCGAGACGCCTCAATGTGGTAGGCGAAGCAATGACATCCTCACGACGCTTCTCTATGTTTTTTGCAACGCACAAGGGCGCATAGTTTGGGAACCTCTACGTTGCATAATTGTGCTTTATTCGATGATTTTTTTCAAAAAATATCCGCAAAAAATAATTTTAAAATGTATTAACTCTGTATTCTGTCTTTTTTGTAAATCATGTAAGTAAATATTTTAACGCAAATTTTATTAATTGGTGTAACTAGCATTTCTCATTTTGACGAACCTAACGAAACTAATCTAACGAGGCCCGGGGCTTCACAAAGATCGGCTGTTCGGGGCCTCACAAGAACCTCCTGTAAGGGGCCTCGCAATGAGTAAGACCGCCGCTGTTCTCCACAAAAAATAAGCATAAAGCAGTATCAAACTATGTTTCATAGAGTGATTGGTGGTGCCGGAATACAGGCTGTTTCTATTCCATCTTTATTTTCTCACGAATCGATTTAATGCAACAACATTTAAAAACATACAACGTTTTATAGTCGCTGGTATTCGTTGACTTCGGTAGTTCGTGTCTGTCAAAAATACGTCACATTCAAAAATGGCGGTATAAAGTTCGCCGGGTCAGCTAATATTAAAAAATTGAGCTTCTTCAATTGTAAATGTCACATACAGAGTGATTAAGGCGATAATATATAACAGGGAAGAAATAATACGAAATGTATAATTAATTTATTTATTTCATTGATCACAAACAGTTATTATTATGCGTCATCTAACCGCTTATATATTAGTAATTACATTTTCATAAGAACAATGATTATCATAACATAGACATTATTTTATACAGATTTTACAAACGTAGCTCAAAAAGGGATAGGTTTCAATTCTTAAACGTAACTTAAGTTAATCAGTAGTTTAACATACCCATACACGTTAAGTTTTTCTAGTTATTACAATAAAAAACAATAAGGTGGCTATTAAGTAAAATATATTGTATAATATTGTGTAAAAAAGGACTATATCTGTCGTACAGTTTGTCAGAGTATTATGTAAAAAAAATCGTAATTGTATTTTTACAAAAAATAAATAAATAAGTAATTCCGTGAATCTATAAAACATTTTTAAACTTATAATAATTCCTGCCTGTCAAAATAACATCATTCATCATATATCTAAATAATCATAATTTAATTAAAAGTAAAATCGAGCACGCTAGAGAACATGCGTGGTTTGAAATATACTTCAAACTAAAAAATTGTTTATAAATAAATAAATAAAGATCAAAGATCGATTGGAGTCATTTATATCTATAAATTACTATTACGTGTATGTAAAAAAATATTTGTGAAAAATATTTATAGTAAAATAGGATATATAAATAAATAGTTTGCGGTTACTACAGTAATCCAATCAGTTGTGAAAATGTCAGTGTATTTATAGAATTTATTATTGCCTTTACTTTTTTTAATACAATATAGTCGGGTTATTTATATACAGGGTGTTCCGTAATGAATGAAGCATCTTTTGGGGGATGATAGCTGAACTAATAATCTATCAAAAAAAACCCAGTATAGGTCATACGAAAATATCACTGTTTTTGAGATATTGAGGATTTTGTAGTTTTTTCAAAATGTTGACCTCACCCAATGTTTCATATTACTGTGGCCGTAATTCTTATATTTTGTTTTTCATAATTTTTTTACTAAATTTTCTTTATGGGTTGCTTTCTTGGATACATGCATTAGATATTAATAGAAGTATCAGACAACGGAAGAAAAAAAATATTTATTTCAATTTTTGTATAGAGTAAAATTTTGAGGTCAGATTTGATAGTCTGTGGTTTAAAAAAATGTACTACACTGAGACGGTCAGTGAACTTAAAAACTTCTGTATTTAATACCGATTTCAAAATGGTATAAAAGTTATAGTTTTTCCCTATAGCAAAAAAAATATTGCAATTTGAAATCAATTTGGGACCTTTTTTAATGATACATCCATGATGATACAGTATGAAATGTTATTTTTTTATATGAAAAATAAAATTAAATGTTATTATTGGTCAATATTAATAAAAATACATAATCTGTAACTTGAAATATTATGTATAAATGCATAAATTTTCAAAATTTTTAAATATAACTGTTATTGTACTATACCGTTGTAAACCTTTGATTTTACATGATGTGCCACCTTCTACCATGGAAATAGCTGGAAATTTGAATTCAGCTCCCACTACACCTATCATCAGTTCGATAGACCAATAATTATGGACCCGGAAATCTCACGCGATGTTGGTTAGTCTCTGAAAATTTTGGCCACCATAGCTAAAATTTGGCACAAAAGTAATTGCTTTACTTTAAGATTTATTTTAAATTAATAAAAAAATATTTTCATAGATAAGTATTAGAGAATATTGGAGAAATGAGAGAATATTGTAATGGCATATGATAAAAGTGGACATTAAATTTCATTAAGGTTTATGCATTTATACACAATACACCACATTACAAATTATGAATTCTTATTAATATTGACCAATTATAGCATTTAATTTTATTTTTCAAAATAACATTTCATACTAAGTATCATCCTGGATGTATCATTAAAATAGGTCCCAAATTGATTTCAAATTGCAATATTTTTTTTGCTATAGGAAAAATTAGAGATGAAACGGATATCCGGTAACTATCCGGTATCCGGCCCATCCGGACTATATTTCACTATCCGACCGGATACCGGATATTGGAGCACTATCCGGCCGGATACCGGATAATAAAATAACTAAATGTATATGTCATTAGATGTTTCTCGCGACACTGTTTGCGCTGAATTCTTTACGCCCTAAACTCGTCTTTATCGCAGTTTTCCGTGGAAATAAAAATTTTCTAAGTCTATTTACTTTCTCGTAATCTAGTCTATCTCTATATCAAATTTCATCAAAATCAGTTCAGTATTTCAACAGTGAAAGCGTAGCAGACTGACAGATAGACAGAGTTACTTTCGAATATATAATATTAGTAATTGATTATTTTACACAAAGCAAATCTATACATATAATAAAACAGTAACCAAACCATTTCTGTGTATTGAATATTTTTCAGAAATTGGTTTGCAGTATGTATGTTCTATAGACGCCAAAACCATGGTTAGAATTTTTTTCTGTATGTCTATTTATCTGTTTGTATGTTCGTCAATCACGACAAAAACTACTAAGCTGATTTTGATAAAATTGTATACGCCGATAGACCAATATTAGGTGCAACTTATAGGCTATATTTAATTTGAAAAAAAAAAATTTTTGAGGGTTCACCATACATGTAACTGTAGAAATAATAATTCGCGAATGTAATGAAGTGTCATTGGATAGGTCTTTAAAAATAAAATAGAGGTTTCTAAAACGGATTTCGATAGAATAAATATTTTACGAGATATCTATACATATAATAAAATCGTAGACTAGCTGTGTCTGTACATTTAATATTTTCAAGAAAAAAATTGTGTTTCATTTATGATTCTAAACTCAAAACAATGATTTTTAGAATTTTTGTCTGTTTGTCGGTTTGTCTGTTTGTCTGTTGGTCTGTTTGTCGGGCGTTTATACGCACTGAACTCCGAAATTATGTATTACGGCGAGTCCCCCGGAGGTTTTAGTTTTGGTTTTTTGTCAAATCGATTTACAAATAAAGAAGATATGAGGGTTCAAAGTGATCCATCAAAACACATCATCAATGTGCGTAGGTACATTAAATTGAATCTTTTTAAATGTTATTTGCACAGCACTTTTTAATGATAATTGTAGCCTTCTCTTGATCCTCAAAGTAGATTACGATCATAGCGGCCAATCAGAACAAAAATTAACCAACATGCAGAAGATATTATTTGCGTCCATAAGCAAATATGCGTTAAATGCATGGTGACATCAACTCTTTTATTCTGAGAGTATACGACAGATTTCCAAAATGTAAATATTTTGCAAAAAAAAATAAAAATAGAATTATTAGGATTATGTGAACATGTACAGTTACACTTTTGTTATATTGAATTTAGGATATACTTCGAACTTAACCTTTCGAGATGTATTTACAAACGTACGTTTCTAAATCTTAAAAATTGTCACACCACCTCTATTTCGAAAATCCAAAAAGTACAGAATTTTGTAATCCACGCGGGCGAAGCCGCGGGTAGAAAGCTAGTACATAATACACTGTTAAAACCGTTAATATGTCATACCTCGTGACAGGGTGAGATTTGGATTTAATTGTGGGTATGCCTTTTTTAAATCTTAAAGGATAGATTATCACTTTGAAAAACATTCAATAAATTCCTAAAATCTTCCATTTTTGTGTCTTTTGTAGAGGCGCGCGCAGTGGTATTCTGGTATCCCTATTTCTACAGGAAATTACCACAAACTTTGGACATGAAATATCTCAGCGGACCTGCGACGATATTTTTTTTAAACTTTTGTTGCGCGCCTATACAAAACACAGAAATTTGTAGTCCACGCTAGTGAAGCCGCGGGCAGAAAGCAAGTATGAACAAAAAATAAGAATAGTACAACAATAGGTTATGGACGGATACGGTTTATTAAATTTAAATAATGACACAAAATTGTCGCGCGTGCATATACTAAAATCAAATTGTAACGCGATAAGTGGCCGTATATCCGGCCGCGTAGCCAGCAGGATATCCGTTATCCGGTATCCTGCCAAATCACTATCCGTTTCATCCCTAGGAAAAACCATAACTTTTATACCATTTTGAAATCGGTATTAAATATAGAAGTTTTTAAGTTCACTGACCGTCTCAGTGTAGTACATTTTTTTGAAACCACACTATCAAATCTGACCTCAAAATTTTACTCTATACAAAAATTGAAATAAATATTTTTTTCTTCCGTTGTCTGATACTTCTATTAATATCTAATGTATGTATCCAAGAAAGCAACTCATAAAGAAAATTTAGTAAAAAAATTATGAAAAACAAATAAGAATTACGGCCACAGTAATATAAAACATTGGGTGAGGTCAACATTTTTGAAAAAACTACAAAATCCTCAATATCTCAAAAACAGTGATATTTTCGTAGGACCTATTTTTTATAGATTTTTTGATAGATTATTAGCTCAGCTATCATCCCCCAAAGGATGCTTCACTCATTACGGGACACCCTGTATATGACTGATACGGTAGCTACACAGATAAAGGGCTTTAATAGACATGCCATTCAATTTGTTATACAAAAGATCGTTTAACATAATCCTCTTTTAAAACATTTCATTCGTAACTCTTTAAAGCTTTTTTAAACTTTTCTAGAATATTCGAAAATTGATAAACATTTTTCTGTTATTCGTCTAAACTAAGAACTCGTGCAAACCATATTAAAGATGAAATATAATATTAATAACATATTCCTTATCTATTAATTATCCTATATCCATGATTTTACAATTTAATCTATTTCTCTATTGTATCTAATAATTTTTCACTTTTGTCTTTCATTATATAGACTTTTAACGAATATAAACGGTACCTAGTTAGTGCAATTAAACCCGAATTTTTATTTATTAAACGAATGTCTTTCAACCAACCACGCAAATTTGTATTGAATTCCTTAATTTCAAATAAATATAAACGAAACGAAAAGGCTAAAATGATATAAAATTTTTATATATACATATAATATGCATAAATAACGTAAGTACATATTTTTAAACATAGAGTAACCTGCACATAGTTATCCGAAACGTCAATTAGGAAGCCTTTAAAGAGGGTGAGATTCATATTGCTTAAAGGAAGTAAGAAGAAATAAGCACCAAAGTCTAACTACACATACATACCGTGCTTGCTGAAACAAACATTGACACCATTCACCGCCATATATCGGGTCATGTCGGAACATTCTGCGTCTGTGTACGTAGTTTATATGTAGGTATGTTAAGCGAAGTACGCAAACAAGTTATTCTATAGACTTCTGTCTATCTGTTGTTTTTTTACTTAACATTTCAAGGCCATGCTTACAGAAGATTCTTTATTCTGCCCGGTTTCATAAACGACGGAACGTATATCAGATATGAATCGTTTTCTAACGAGCGGTTATAATCAACCAATCGGAACCAAGTTTTGGGAGTTATGTTAACGCCACGTTTATTATAGATCCGCTTTCGAATTATTATTAGGATATTCTACTGTCAGTAATTACAACGACTCGTTTTATTTCAACAAGAATTGGGTATAAGAGGGTGAGTGGAATACAGTCTTAAAATATCAATCGTCAACGCAATATACTATGAACATAAGATTTAAATAAAAATCAATCTGAGGCATAGACAAATGCTTTCAAGTCCCACGTCTAGAATTATGCATTCTCTATTGTTTTAGTTTACAATAACACACAAGTTATTGTTCTTGTGTAGAACTCGGTGTATCAAGGTTATTTTGAATGTGGTATCGTATTCGGACATGATTACTTAAATTATACAGGCAAAACGGGCTGTTGACAATATGTTCTAAGCTCGACCATCACAATTATTAATTAAAATTAATATGGAAATAAACTAAAAATTAGAAAGGGCTTTCCAAGCAAACTATAATTTCTGTGATAATATTTAAAGAATTTTTCGATTGTGAGATATACTTTATATTGTAACAATGACTAAATAAGTTAATACAAATGTCTAGGATATACAATAAAAATCGCTTAATGATATAATAAATTACATTCAAAGACTTCACAGTAAACTTTAACGGGTGTATTTTATAATATTTGATAGTTAATTCTTAAACAATATTTTACTTTTAACAAGAAAAGAACACACATTTAAATACACTAACACTTATGAATACAAACAGTAATACTATTCCACTAATTAAAACATAAGTAATTGACGATTTCAAACGCTAAAAAACTTTAGCTGGGCTCAATGCTAATAGTTTTAGGCGTTTATTAAAATGAGCATTTTAACGTCTATTCTACCCAAACGCAAACATACCAGTTTTATAAAAAAACTGTACAGCAAATTATTCAAAACTTAACAATAATAATACTGGAAATATTGCTAGTTTTAATTCATAACCTTAAAGATACAAAGAGACTTTTATCATAAACTTATGTACAGCTTTATTGTCTGTTTCGAATGATTATAATTCTACGTTAAACATACATAAATATACATTTTTATTTACAATTATTAAAGCTACAAAGAAGTATTCTCGTACACGTTAACAAAAATACACTTAAACTATGTATACACAATTTCTATACATCGAAAGCATTAACTACATAATTTAATATTGTCTTAAACTGAAGAGCTTGTTTCGCTTATCTTAAAGTGTGTAGCGATAGTTTTAAGTGACGTGGAAATCGCCTTTCAAAAGTCTCATGAATGTCTTTTTAAATTGCTGATTAGCCAGGGCGTAACAAAACGGATTTATTGGGCTATTCGCGTAACATAAGAAATAGGAAAACATATACAAGTGCTGGTTTATGCAAGGAGGGTCTCTGCAAAATCCCTCAACTAAAGCTAATATGTGATATGGAGTCCAACAAACGACGAATGCGCCTAATATAAAAGATATGGTTCTAAATGCTTTTCTTGCCCTATTTTCAGACTTAGATTTCTGTCTTCCTATACCAGGGAATAGACCTTCACGTTTTGATCGCCTTACTTTGAATTTTTTCCCTATACTTTTAACAAGCTCTTTCCGAGAATCGCCTCGGCAGGAGCCGCTAATTGGTGTACTAGAAACGTCACTATTCTCGATTCCTGGACTCAAGCCAGTATTGTGTTTCATTGATGCAGTTTTAGTTTCGTTCGGTTTTGGTGTTTGTGACTCATTGTTATTGGACGATGACGTCACTAGGGTGATGACAGGTTTTGGACGTTCTCCAGTGGTGAGACTTACCTCTGTATTAACTTTAACAGGTTGTGGAACAGTGACATTTGGTTTGGGGTGTGTAACTTGTGCTTCAGCTGTTGCTCGTATTAGAGCAGCCTGCAATAAGGAAGTATTTGTTATATTACCAGAATTTAATGTAGGTGGAGATGATGGTTCGGTAGCGGTGGGAAATGTGATAGAAGATGGCGGACTTTCATTTTGTGGTGTGGGAACAATAATTGAACTCTCATCCATGTAACGCAAATCAGCGCCATCCAGCCCTAAAAGTATGTCATACCCACTTCCATCACATTTAAGTAATTTAGGGATCTTAGCTCTATATGATTCCGAATGAGATGGTGGACTATCAGATACGGTGGGACTGCTTCGAAATTCTGATGGAGGAGGGATGATTCTTTGAGCAATTGTAGTTGATACTTCTCTGTCTAATGGTGAAGCGAATCCTGAAGATGAGGTCGACATGTTGCTAGCGCATGATAGAGGCACACTTACGGCTGGAGTTTGTCCATTTTGAGATTGAACATTCTCAATGTCCAACAAACTTTTTTCTGAAATTTGAGATAGGGTTGATCTCGGTTTCTCAATCTCATATTTGATGGGTTGAGATGGTTTTGATTCAGGTTTTATGAGCATACCACCATTTAAACGCATGTTACTAAGTAACTGCATCGTACTAGTTTGCATCACTAAATTCGCGACGGAGGACCGTTTCTTCATGTTGGTCTGTGTAGTAGATTCGTCATCGGAATCAAATGCTGGGCTACTTGATCTTTCAGTTTCAACAGGTTCTTCTTTTTTATCTCCATCGGATTCCGTTGCTGTCGTACCAGTTGCTGTAGCGCTGCTTTTATGAGCTGATGACTTTTGACTTGAGTTAGAATCAGAAGAACCACCTAAATTTAACAAAGGTGCTGCTAAGGGCCCCTTGGATGTGGAATCCTTGCAGATAGATTCCGATACCTTGACTTGATCTTCACTTGACAATGTTGATGCAGTTGCTTTAGATAGTGTAGCCATGCCAGCTGCCCTCCCTGCCATACCCGTCATCACACCGGCGCTCAAAGCTACCATCGATTGCATTTTCCTCTGTTTTGCTTCACTTTTCTTTTGCATATCGTAAGCAGTTTTGAAAATACCAGCATATAAAACTATAAGAACCACAAGAGTAGTCCAATAATAAGCGATAATTAAAGCTGTATTGAATACTGGATCTTTCAAAAATTGTACGGCACATTCTCCCTCTTGTAAGTCTCTAAATCCTACGAAATGTTCCCATCCAAAAATAGTAGTGAAGAACAAGAGAGCTGGGACAATCCACGTGACTGTGACCATCCATATGACTCGATTCTTTGTCCGCCACGCTCGGTACCTCGCAGCTATTTTAACACTGCAGAATCTATCGACCGTTATCAAAAGGACAGTGTATTGTGATACAAGGCATACGGTGTAATCGACGGATAGCCAAAGGTCACATAGCAATGGACCTAAATGCCAGTACCCTTTCAGAACGTAGTCGGTATAGAAGGGCAACGATAGAGTACCTGTGAACAAGGAAAACGCATTTGAAATAAAAATTAAATGAGTTGGAAGTGATTTGTGTGATAATTAAATTCAATGAATGGAATCTATTTGCCTTCATTGTCATGATTAAAATTTCAGGTGGTTCTAATTGTGGTATTTAAATTCTGGGATAATGACATCCCCTGAGTCAATTGCATGAAATTATGATAAAGGTATTGTCTTCTTATATTAAACAGAAGGAAGGAAATGGTTACCTTGGAACAGTATCAGTATAAAGTGTGTACAATTTAAATTATAATTGAAGCAATTAATCTTAAAAGATGCCTTATATTACAACATAAATAATAATAGGTTGGTGGATATTGACAGGCAAGCCAACTTTGTTGTATGAGTTATTAATTTCTATATTTAGAACACGCGGTATATTATAATATTCACACGATAAACATTTATTACGAGAACGAGCAAACAAAGCTATTGATGTTTACTTAAAACTGAATGTACGGTTTACTAAGTTCTACTCGTAGTTTAGTAAGACACTGGCAATATGAAAGGTCAGGATTTTGGTTAAGTTCCCAATAAATTTATTTATTTTAATCAAAATCTGCATTTATTCGTATTGCATAACTATACTAATGTTATAAAGAATAAAAAATGGATATTTGTTTGTTTGTTTGAATTGAATATGCTCCGAAACTACTCGTCCGATTTGGATGAAATTTTGTACAGATATTGTTTGAATTCTGAGGAAGGACATATAATTTCTTTCTAGGACAAAGCTTTTATCCCAAAATCCTACGGGAACGGGAAATATACGCGAGTGAAACCGCTGAGCTCAGCTGTTTACAATTACAAGGAAAGAAAATACTTTAGTAATATTATATAAAAAATGCATTATATTTCAAAATGTAATTCATTGTATTGTTCTTTTAATTTTGTTCATTTATGAAAAATATGTGTATTTTTAAGAATAATTGCTGTTTTTGATTTTAATAACAATAGCTCACATGTGATTTTGGTACCAGGGTAACATAAAATGATGCTATTCGTTATATTGTATTCAGTAGCCATTCACTACTGCGATGCACATCACGACCTAGATCAGAATATTTTGATTTATGTCATAACAAAATTGTCATCATTATCAAATCTATATATTCTATCAATGATTTAATTATTTTTGCATCATAAAGTGTAGTGTAGTGGTTCCTATTTTCTGTGTATTAGTGTTCTCGTATTTATTACATATTGTATTTTTATATTGAATAAAAAATCCCTCCAACGACTTTTAAACACTGTTTATTAATTAAATAATTATTAAAGTCGACGTTTTTGACACTTTTGCTTGGTCTCGGGCCATTTTCTATTCAATATCCTACTACTATTATAAAGGCGAAAGTTTGTAAGTATGGATGTATGGATGTTTGTTACCCTTTCACGCAAAAACTACTGAACCGATTATGACGAATCCCGGAGTTGTCATTTAATCAGAAGTTACGCGGGTGAAACCGCAGGGTACAGCTAGTGTAAAATATTATCAAATTAAACACAAGAAAACACAATTCTTTTTAATGATGGCTAAATAACTTTGTTTTCTTTAAAATTGTGTTAACGACCCATAAAATGTATATTTATCAATATTCAAGGCTTAACAATATGTGACACGCGATTTTTGTACCAGGGTAACATAAAATGCTGTAAATCGTTATTTCGTATCATGCAGGCATTCATCACTCCGTCATGACCTAGATCGGAATACTGAGATGTAATACTGTTATTGCAGTGTGAAAATTATTTTTGATATTTTAGATACCCGTTTGAATAATAAGATAATAAGAACGCATTAAACTATCTATACATATATAACGCTAAGGTAACCGACTGACATAGTGATCTATCGAGGCCCAGCCCAAACCGTTAGACGGATCGGGGTGAAATTTGGCATGCAAGTAGGTGTTATGACGTAGGCATCGGTTAATAAAGGATTTTGATCAAATCCCAGAAAAAAGCAGATATACACACACAAAGCTAGTTTAATGGATATTCGTCAAGATTTTGGAAATTGGTAAGCTACTTGTGGGATTAAATCTGAATAAAAAATCTTACTTTCATGATTGACTTTTACGAAAAGAAACAAATTACATTAACTCTATCAAAAACAATGTATGTATATTATGTTTAATTCGTGTGTAAATTATAGCATGGAATTCAATCTAAGTATATGTAGGAGTAGTGTATCAGGAATGCCTCTGCTAACTATCTCTCCACTAACAAAGGTTACCTGGAAGAGATCGCTCTAAAGCGATATAGTCGCCTTTTGTCTAAAGTACACTATAAGATATTTTTATTTTTTATTTTGTTACTTTTATACAATAAAGAGTTTTCATTTCATTTTCATTTAAACAATATAAGATCTATAATTAAATAAAAAATGGTTTGGATATTTGACATCTCGTATTACTGAAGATTAAATGCGTTTGCATTACATGTAACCATTAGTATGACAAAAACTCACCAATCAACAAATCGGTGGCAGCCAACGACGCAATGAAGTAGTTACTCGGTTGTCGTATCGTCCTGTCCACGAGAAACGCGAGCAGCACCAACACGTTCCCGCTCACGGTAAGGAGGATCACCAGGATGAGACACGTGGCGATGATGGCGGCGAGCCACATGGGGAAGGGGGGCAGGACCGGTTGCTGAAAAAGAGGGGATACTGAGAACATGTACGAACTACATACATTTCATTACTGTAATGAAGAAAGAAAGAATATATATCAAGATTTACGTAACGTAAGGCTCATACCTTAAAGTTCTAAGTTGTCGTATGCATTGGACGCATCGGATTTCATATTCTTTAAATAAACATGAATTAACACTAAACACATAATGAGTATAAAGTCATAAATATATGAGTATTATATATATCCTTGTACATACTAATGTAAACGCGAGGTCTCGCTCCTTGTAATGTATTAATTAAAGCCTTTAATTTGATACCACACTCGACTTTATCATATGGAAATCCCTTATTTCACCTCCCCCCTTATCTTTGTTAGCCCCCCACTGATTACATTTAATTTTTATACTCTATAACATTTATATATCTAGAGTCTTTATCTATACTCCGGATATCCTCGGGCAAAAATTCCCCTATTTGATTCCCCCTATCTTTGTAACCAACCTACCAATTTTCCATCTCGCAATTTTCTTTTGTCAATTCTATTTACCGACGAAAATTAAAAAAGATCAGATAAACTCAAGTTATTGTCAGATAATGTTCTTCATACTAACATACAAACAATCACACATAATAAAATCATACAATCGCCCAGACTCAGAGACCTCGCTTCGTCCAATAATTCATGTTCCCTCACAGCGTCTAAACTACACCGTTGATTTTGATAAATGAGGTGTCAAACGGGTCGTCATTATTGCTCGGGTGACAAAGGCTATATTTTATACCAGAACAATATATCTAATATTAAAAACGATACTTTTGTTACAGTCATCCAAAGAATTTCAGATTTTTAAAGTTTTTTATTCAATGGGAGGACATTTACACATAATAATACTTAAAATAGTATAATCATAATAAAATGTGTTATGTGATAAGTGTTTTTTTTTAGTTATCGTGTTAATATTCAAAACCATTTTTGCTTGTTGAGACGTACAGTTTTTTTAATCGGTATAAATTCACTTGGAAGTATCCTTAAGGTATACCTTCGACAATATAGGATTTTATCCCCGAAAACCCACGGGAATGGGGGATACCCGGATGAAACACGGGGGCACAGTTTGTTAAAAATAATACTGAATCCTTTCTACTACCAAAAGTCTCTTTAATAAAATATCTTCATTTCGAGAAATAAACTGCTATGAATATACGAGTACACATTTTTAAAACGGCGCCTGTTCACACCCAACCTTCCGAGTTTCATGATGGATGATACCATAAATTTTGTTAATTACGCAGGGCTTACAAATAAATAATACCTATTTCACTTCATGTATTTTTTTATGATTTTAATATTTCCTTCAGTGTGATTTTTTAGTCGAAAAACGAAACCTGCGCTAGTTCATGATTGTCTCACTGAATTCACAAGTATTATTAGTATAAATAAATTGAAAATACTTGGGCAAAAATCACAAAGTCGTTTCTAAAAAGTGGTTACAAAGTAATGGATGAGGTTCTATCTCACGACATTAAATTTTAACGGGTGGGTTTTAACTTCGTTGTAGTAAAAATGCGTGAAATAAAAATATGTTTCTGCATTGCTGGAGTATGAACCAATCGAACAGTGAAAATCGGCGTTAAACAGTATCATACTGTATTCCGTATTGAGAGTAAACTTAACCAAATGGTACTTCTTGCTTGCATTCTTTTCTTTCAATTCATTCACTTTAATCAGATGAACCTATGCGTATGCCTTTTTGCCTACATTCAACATATAAAAATCAAATCTCTATCCAATACTATGAGGAAAATAAAAATAGCACCAAGATTGACGACTCTACCAGTGGCTATTGCGCCAGAGGGTGTGGGTTCGATCCCCACGAGTAGAACATATTGATGTGAACATTTTAATTTTCTACTGTCTGGTGTTGATTTATCTAGTAAATATGTACTTAGTATAATCTTGCGTTTGTTTTAACGCGAGTACTTTCCATTTTAAATAAAATACTTTTTAAAGGATTTTAAACGCGGTTTATTATACATTATTTTACATTATTATTTAACCCGACGTTTCGGGCACTTTACAGCGAGCGTGGTCGTCGTGTTAAATAATAATGTAAAATAATGTATAATAAACCGCGTTTAAAATCCTTTAAAAAGTATTTTATTTAAGTATGTACTTACAAAAAATATGCTTAAGTATGTTTATCAGTTGTCTTGTTTCCATAGTACAAGCTTTGCTTATTTTAGGACTGGATGGCGATGTGTCATATGTCTGTGAATATTTATTTAAATCACATACAAGATTTGATATTATATAAAATCAGCCTTAAGAGAAATCGTCTAGTACTTCTGCCCAAGCGAAATACGGCGATAACATTTCCAGTGACACAAATCGGTCCGTTGTTATGTAATGATAAGATGCGCTTGAAGCGTTTTTCAAGTCCAACTGAATGTGTTTAATATTTTTTTGTATACAGAGATTTTTTTCAATGTGGGTCCAAATTTATACAGGGCATTCTAACGGCCATTTTCAATAATGTAACAATGATTATGTATAGATTGTTATGTCAGATTATATGACAATAGATAGACATAAGTCATAGCAAATGTATCCGTTAGGATATTGAAATCAAAGTAAGTGCAAATAGATAGATTTGTCTGACTTTATTAAGCAAAACAAGGGATAGATAGAATATTGAAAACGGCCATAAATCAATTACATGATCGGTCAATAAATTAAAAACAATTATTTATAACACCAGCAACCTTTAAAAATAACACTTGATATCTAAATTCAAACCTTTTTCAAATTCAATCGAAGAAAGTTCAGTCGTTCTTAGAAACAATAATTCTAATTTTACGTTACTTGAATTTAAACTTTGACTAAAATCGACTATAGCAGGGGTTCCCAATCTTTTTCTATCACACTTACAAGTTTAGTAATATGTTTAAACGCCCTAGTGTCAGCGGGGAGTGAGTTATATTTTCAAATGAGTATCTCCCCTCATAATCGAGACGATCAATCGGAGAGGGGAATGCAATGAAATCCTCACGACGCTCTCTATACTATATGATAAAATATGGATTATTTTTATGTGAATCAAATAAATAAATATCCTTCCTGTGACGCACAGTTTGGGAACCTCTGGCTTTAGTAATGAAACGTCCACAAAATCGCCAATTCACTCTCCAGCGTTTATTTGCACTCCGGTACTCATTAAATCTGTTTATTTTACGATTTCAATCAGGTGTAAATCTACTGCTGCAACTACGATTTAGTCTTTATCTTATTTATTTATTTTATTTTCATCCTTTATTGCACTTAATAAAAATAAAGTTATAAAAATGCTTTAATTTACATGCAAAAATGTTGGTGTATAAAATAGGATCGTACTATAATGGGGACCATTTAAAAGAACTTTTTTATTTAATTTTTGCCTTATTCTTTCATTTCCTTAATAAAATAATAAATTTCAAAGTAAATCTGTGTTTCTTTATCCAATGTCCAAAATTTTGTACTAATATAGCTTGTAGACTTAGGATAATTTTTATCTCGGGAATGAAATATATTTTTCACGTCTCTGTAGGTACCATATTTTCCACTCTTTACGTTACACCCTATATGTTTGCTAATGGGCTTAATTGGATCGATTTTGGAATTTTCAAAATCCCAAAATCGTGAAAAAATCCACAGTATTTTTTGGACTTTGAAAGTCATTCCCTAAAAACGCTTTGCTGTTGTTATTTTCATTTCGATACTCATTAAAAACGTCTGTTTAGTTTACGATTTCAATCAGATTACTGGTGTAAATCGATGGACGTCGCCTCGACCGTGACACTGCACATCGATTACCTATCACCTTACTTGCCTCTATATACATTCTATTAATAGCATTCTTTGTTCAGTCCTTCATTATGTATGTTAAACATACCTAATCCATATTAACATAATAAATGCGAAAATAACTCTGTCTGTGTCTATGTCCTCTTCACACGTAAACCACTTAACCGATTTAGGTAAAATTTTGTACAGTTTTAGGTAAAATGATTATTACATAGTTATAAATTTACATTAGTATCTGCTCTTGCAAGATTAATATATATGTAAATTAGTTTTTATTTATTTATTTTTCTTTATTCTTTATTGTACATATATGGAACAATAAACAGTTTTTATAAAGCTAATGTAATAATTCTTCAATAATTTGTGCACAAATTGCGTTTCGTTCAAATATTTACAGACAATAAATAAATAAAAAGCAATACCTTTTTTTCAGACGATCAAAAATCTTATAGGGGGATATATTTGATCGATTTATATTTACATTAAAAGCACGAGTCAAATTACGCCAAAACTTGATTCAAACCATTATCCTGTACAAATATTATTATTTTACGTAATGAAACACAATGTAAAGAATGTCTGATTGATTGCTTTAATATTTAATAAAGAAATCTAGCAACTTTACTTCGCGGAACTTTTGCAAGTTTTAATAAAGTTGTTGTTAATTTGTTCAAATTTGAAGTTTACTATCGTGATAACTTTGTGGCGTTTTATGAGAACTAATTAGGACCGATTTCGGCTATGGTGGCCAATCTCAACAGAGTTTACACGCGAACACAGGTGTACTGTCTATTCCTTTACTCTCATAACCCGATGGGACGGCAGACCGATACGACCGGAGAGAGATCAGGCGCAGGACCAACAGCTTAACGTGTTCTCTGAGGCACGTGGATGTTCCAATTCTGAGATTTCTTTGTCAGAAAAATCCCAATGACATTTTTTTGGCCCCACCCGGGATTCGAATTAGTGTAGTAGTATACATAAGACCTATTTTTCGCAAATTAATTATTAATTTTGTATTGTTTTTAAAGTAAGGGCAGATTGTAGCACGTCGAAACGTTAGTGGAGCTATCAATATAATCTAAAATGATGTTATTCGAGATATATAGAAGAGTGTCTTTTTGAAAGAACATGGCAATAATTATGGCATCTTTATAGAAAAAACGAATTACTTAAGCAAGATATAAATTCTAATGGAGAGAATTATTGGCCGAGCGAAGCGAGGTCTCAAAGTGGAGATGACCGGGCGACAATAACTTGAGTATTGTTTTTCCGATGTTAATGATGACATATGAAATTAGTTCTGCCTAAAAAACACCGAGTTTGAAGATGAGCAAAATTTTGAAGTTTATCCAAATATTTTTTAAAAACCACAAACACAGAAAAGTTTGAATTTTACATGCAGTCTTAAACTTTTCAATATTTATGTATATACAACTTTGCCATCGTCCCTAACCCTAAGTAAATAACACTCAATATTAAGGGCTAAATAAAACGGTTTTCGGGTCGACAAAATCTACGGGCAAGAAAACATCTTAATGCGCCATTAAAGGCCGGTGATAAAACAGAGCACTTTGTAATCTCTGTAAAACCGATGTTTTACTACTGAAAGACTTGATCGTGTCTTATTTATTTCAGCGAAAATAACCGTGTTTATTACAAGAAAATTAAAAGATAGTTTCGCTTCGCTCACGTTAAATTCGAAGAACATAAATCTATGTAGGGTGCTGGGTGTACCATCACCGAATCCATCTAAAAGCCTATCTATATGCGAAATTTCATTAATCTGCGTTCAGTAGTTGCGGCGTGACACAGAAATATCCTAACCTTAACCGCGTTATATTATACATTATTATTATTATTAATTCGAACACTTTACAATAATCAAGACAACTGTCATTTCAGTCAGTGACCACGCTCGCTGTAAAGTGTTCGAAACATCGGGTAAACAACAATGCAACATAATGTATAAAAACGTTTGAAATTCTTTAAAAGTATTTTAATTAATAAAGCCTCGTATATTCCTATTACCTTTATTCGTACTACACGTGTTCAGTACCTTTGAGACAGTAACAAACAATATTACAGCCCGGTGTGAAAACTTAATAATTTCTGTATAAAATGTAGTAATTAAGACTGCTTCCAATTTCCCCTTTGTCGATCGCAACAAAAGAAAATGGCACGGACAAACGGACGCGAATTGAAAACTAAATTCTAATTGTAATTAAAATTATTTAAAGTAAAATGAGAACGCTTTTCCGAGTTCAGTTTTAGTAAGGGTACCCATAGGATTTCCAGGATAAAAGCTTTGCTGTGTCCTTTCTCGGGTTTTAAACAATCTCGGTACAAAATTTCATACGAATCTGTTTAGGGCTTTAGCCTGGAAGACGCGACATATAGTCAGACGGGGAAAGATTAGTAAAAGTAAGGATACAGCGTGTATTGATTGTATTAATTATTGAAATACCTACGTGAATTTGCGTATTCTAGATTTTATTACTGTACACATTATTATGACTTATATGGATTAGACCTTTACAGAATCGAAATAATGAGCACAGATGATTGAATTTAGTGCAATTATATTTCGTGGTGGTTTGATAATTAAATTTGATTTCCAGTAATGCCCAGTTCATATAAAAAAATACTTACTGTCAGCACAATATTTTTCTAGGCGTAAGTCTAAAGCGTATCTATAATACACGTGGGGTTAACATAACTACCAAAACTTGGTTCCGATTGTTTGATTAAACGGCTCGTTAGTAAAAACGATTCGTAATTGTTATACTATTACGTTGTTTATAGGAACCGGGAAGACGATAAGAGTGCTATGTGGATTCGATCTAGAAAGTTATAGTTTGATGAGAATAATATTTTATAATAGATGCTTGTGAAGAAACAATTTGTATAATAAGTAATTGTCTATTTCATCGCATCAGATCTACGAAGTAAAAAAACATGAATTAGTGCTGTAGAAAACCCAAAATCATTCGTCAGTAATTACCACCAATAACGATCGATCCCTATTTGAAATTAACTGCATCCTGCGCTTCATTCAAAAGCCAACCTTATTACCATACACAAAATTCCAAATTCCTACTCACCATCTGATCCTTGGTGACATCTTCAATGGAGGCGTTGAAGTAATTCGACTCAGTGAAGTTGGTGACGTTGGAGATGAACTGGCACTCAGGAAGACTGGATATGCACGTGTGCTGTTTAAACTTCTGAAGTTTCCTGATGAAAACATAAGCCTGATCAAAATAATAAAAATATTCGTGGTTAAGATTAAGAATATTTGTAAATTTTTCATCTAAATCCATCCAGCCGTTTTCGCGTGATGCGCCCGCAAATAAACAGACAAACAGATAAACAGACAAAAATTCTAAAAAAAATTGAAACGTGTTCTGTGATCAATTCTATGTATCCCCAGACGATTTTTTTTCGAATATCTCCAATGTACAGACTTTCGACCCTCTTTAGCTTTATTATATGTATAGATAGATAGATAATTATTAAATTGGACGTGGATTTTGATGGATTAAGTTTCCAGGGCTTGAAGAAAAGACGAAATATTAGTGGTTAAGATCCGTTAGACAGAATACTTGAATATAGAATAATTTAATCGGATGTGATTTCTGATGGAGTAAGGTTCGATTTTAAAAAAAGGAGGATCTCAATTCGACTTATTTTTTTTGAATATAAAAAAAATAAAAATATATTTATTTGCCAGAAAAAACCATTCACATTTTTCTAAGCATTATTAAAATATATTTGATTCAAGAAAAAAAAGAAAATTTTTGACACAATTTTATAAAAAAAATTTAATGGTGTTGATAATTTATAAGCTCATCTTCGGATTGGATGATAAACAAAGATAACATGGCCTCTCCTCTCTTCTCAACATTAAAATCTATTATAAAAGATCACTCGGGATAAAACTAAGATAAGTATACCATCATATAAATACCCGCAAGCTTAAGACCCGTATTCACAAAGAATGCTATTAGTACTGAAAGTGTGCGTGAAAACGACCCCAAAAACCTATTCAGAAACAATATATTTTATTGTAGTTGAATTAAAGGCTTGCCATTTGGAACGCATCGAGAAATGTGATACTTCGCATATCTGCTTCATATAACGTTATTTCAGCGACGTTCTCCACTTCGCGCTAAAAATAAAGCAGGTTGAAAAATATTTCAACCGCTCTCAAATTTCAACCAGCCGCCGTGACGAGGAAATTGGTTCATCAAAAATGAATGCATCATCATAGAACGTTCCAGAACGCAGGTTACATTTCGTTCAGTGCCTTTTTGGCGCGAGTCCTGAATTTCCTTTGACTTGAAAATTGAATCTCTTGTGCATAGAAAGTGTTTTATTTTTAAGCTATAGATTTCACACTTGTTTATAGGAATTCTACCTATCAATCAGACGTTTCAAAGCAATTTTAAAGTCTTAAAACATTGTTGCTGTTGGTAGTTTGCAGATTGGATATGAAGCTACCTTTAATTTAAATTATTAGATACGTATAGCCTCAATATTTACCACCATTCAAAGTCTAAGACTTCATCGTTACAAGGAAATTGATGTATCAAATAAATGCATCTTCATAGAACTTTCCAGAATGCATACAGTGTCTTTTTGGCGCAAATTCCGAATTTAGTTTGATTTTAAAATTGAATCTTTTGTGCATTGAAAGTGTACAGAAATTCCATTTATTTTTAAGGGTTCAACTTTACACTAGTTTTGTAGTGTACAGCAGTAACATTTATTTTTTCTTTACATTAGTACGTTTACTTTTTAAACAAGTAAAAACCGTTCAAAATTTGTCTTTTCAAGATTTCACATATCAAATCCGCCTGTCCTTACAATTTTTTAGATAGCACCACAACATTTATGAGCTACTAGACCGATACGATACACATATTTTACAAAGTACCTTATTCACCTCTCCATTACTTCGAAATGTCGATTTATTGAATGTTTTCCAATTTTGTTATTTCACTCAAAGATATATCTTTAAATAGATGTATAAATTGTACGTATTCATGAAATACTATAGTTTTCTTCGACCACTATAAAAAAACGGTTACAACGGTTACCAAAGTGTCTTTACGTAGTGTATAATAGGTAGGCTTCGCGGTATTTCAATAACCAGCCTACAGCACCGTAAACAGAACTTGGCAGACGAGCTTATTAGATACTTGTTGCAACGACTATACTATAGTTTCAATATGAATCTTCATTTATTTTGGTTTAATATTACTCCTTTCATTTCAGATGGCTTGGCGAGAATTGTAACAATCCAACAATGACATAGTAAACAAGTTATGAGTTTGCAAGATACTATTGTGAAGTAACATTTTAAATTTCAATGTGTTTGTGTGATCTCTGAGTGGAGTCTTGAAGGATCGTACTGCATGCTTATCTATAAGCAGATATCTTGTTTCTTTTCTTATTTTGTTATTAGTAATTTTAATAAATCTCGCATATTTAATTGCCAATTTTGTTTCGTTAAAATTGTTGACTTTGACTTCACCTCTTACTCTGATTTTGACATTATCTTTAGCTTTGGTACAATAAAAAAATATAACTATTACATTGTTATACTTATGTTTTGATTGCAGCTGCAATTTCTAATCACGAACAAATACTTCTGCCTTTTGAAAAACTGTTACATAAAACGGTTCTATACGAAGTCTAAAATACCTCCCTTGAGGTGCATGTTTCATGGCATTTCAAAAACTAGCCTTCAGCACCGTATACGGATCTTGGCAGACGGCCTTATTAAACACTTGTTGCAACGAGCTTTACTGTGTTAGTTTCTATATCTCCAGTTATTTTGATTTACTTTCAGATGCCTTTGATATGAATTGGATTAGGCTTACAAATCCTTATCTTTTCAAATATAACTGTGTAATAAATGCATTTTAAATAAATAACTATTATCAATGCATTTTCGTTCTTTTCAACGTCTACCTTCATGTTATCTGTTACAGGTGTTCTTTCAGGTGAATTATTACCTACTTATCATAAAATAGCTGGGTAATGACGTTACTGTATCTATAAACTAAATTATAAGTCTGTAAACGTTGCGTAAAAAAAAGTAAAACATTTAGAGAAGTATTATTTTATACAAAGTATACATTATCTAAGTTATGAGTGATCTATTATAATCAAACTTCTGCAGCTTTCTTTAAGGAAGCTAAAATATATATCTTTGATGTAACGTGTGTTCCTAGGTGTGGTTACATCAGGAAACTATTTGCATACATTACGATATGAATTATTAATTATTAACTCAAAATCTTTTACCACTGGCTAAAAAATAGTTCCAATCGTATAGATTGATAGATCTATTGAAATTTGAAATCAACATTCGTCTCTGTCGCGTTAACTATGCCTTATCGCTTTACTCCTAAATCCTACCAAAGATACTGCACCATATCTGATTTAGCGCGTAGCGTTAGTAGGTTTTCATCACATATTATCAGGAAGCTATCAATATTGCCTAAGGAAGGAAGGCCCTACATTCTGAGATACAGTTTTTACTATTCGGAATGCAAGAGCTCAACACAAATACAAATGTATGAAATTTGATTTAATTCACTTTAATTTGTAACCACATATTATTTGATCAATAATTTTTTTTTACCATATAAATAATTTTACTCATAATCTCTTACCACTGAGTAATGAAGTTAGTTCCAATCGTATAAATAGGCGTAGATCTATTGAAGTCCAGGTTCGTCTCCGTGGCGTTCATTCTTATTCCTGTAGGTTCAGCGACCCTCGACTACTGCATCTGGTAAGAACAATTTTCGCTTTAGTAAACTATTAGTTTCTTGCCGGTTCTTCTCGGTAGAGATAGCCTTCCGAATCGGTGGTAAATAAAAAAATATTATTATGTAAATGTATATGATGTTCTAAAAGCGCCTCGAAAGAAGCCAATTTGGAAAATAAACGTTTTGACTTTGACTTTGACTTTAAATCTTATACAGAGTGATTGTTTCGTCAAAGGCCTTATTCTTAGGGCGTGTTCAGTACTCGATAGGCAAAACAGATTTTTTTTACTTTTTTGTATGCATATATAAAAAAGAGAACGGTATTTTAATAGATTTTCACAAACTATGCATATTGAATCTTTTTTCGGGCGCTGAAATGTTGAATTTTATAATAGAATATTTTATTAACTTATGGAATATAGTGTATTATTACAGTATACTGCGCTAGTAAAAACAAAATGTCTGTTTTTTTTAAATCGATTTAATCATACATAGTATCAAAATCGATTTAAATTTAGCATTTATCAACAAGGAAAAAAACGTTGAAATATTTTTATCTTAATCCTTTTGCACTTAAAATTTAAATGAAAAAATGTTTTTGTATATCTGATAACATTTCTGGAAGGTATTTTAGTATGCAAAATAATGCTCTGCCAAAAATAGGTTGATATTTTACATTCATTAGTATTCAGTTGTCATTCATTTGAATGCAACTCCAAAACTCTTAAAATTCAACATTTAATTCAATTAAATGTCGCCAATTTAATTTTGAATGAACTTAAATTTTAAAATTATTTATTGTATCGTAATTCATTCAACCTGCATTGCATATGTGGAAATTTAAAGTAATTGTGATTGATTTAAAATTAATTAATCACGACGCCAGTATTAATTAACAATTTTTGAATTAGCATCAAGACAATTTGCCTATGTGTATAAATAAATTTTAGACTAAACTAAAGTTTGGACAGAAAATAGTATCAGTTTTATTTGAATCTGTAGTGTGGTACTAAATTATTTCCACTACTGACCAATAGTTTACATATTATAATATAAAAATCGTAATTCAATTTGTATAAATATTAATCGAATAAAATCGATCGACATTCACTCACCGTTCCAGATAAGGCTGGCTACACGCGCGTCCGGTGCCGGCCTGCTACCTCCGCCCGCTCCATGCAGACACGGCCTTATTTCACCTGCAATCAAAGCTTTAACCTGAATTAAAGCCATTGTGAACATTTTTTATTATTAATCAGTCTTATAGCTATAGTAAGCCAGTCTGCTATTGATATCATTGTATGGATTTATTCAGCTGAAAAACTATGAAGAGAGAAGAAAAATTGATTCCAACTTGGATTTATACTTTTTCAGACTACTTTTATGTTCAATACTGATGTATCTTTTAGATTTTAAAGTATAATTTTGGTGTAAAGGGCATAACAAGAATGTAAAGGCCGTAACGAGGTGAGCCGAATAGACCTGAGAACACTCATAATTAAGCCTACATCCCTACCCCTTCTCCTGTCCTGTTGTAGTGCTCTCCCAACTTCCTTTCATTTATCCTCTCCTCTTATCCCCTCCTCTTCCTTCAAGCTGGCAAGGCATCTGCGACAGTTTACTGTTGTGGATGTTCATGGGCTGCGGTCAGTCACTTTCCATCAGATGAACCGCATGCTCCGCTTGCCTGCTGTTACATAAAAAAAAATACAACCGTGATTCCCTGGATCGTCTAGTGTTTCTTTACTTTTAAGGAGTAGGTCCGTGTTCCTAATTTCGTATGAAAGTTATTTTACTATCACTGATAATTTTTTATGAATTATTTTTAACCGAGCAAACGAGGTCTCCGAGTCGACATGGCCAAGAGATTGTATATTTTATGTAAGTACTAGCTTTCTGCCCGCGGCTTCGCTGGCAGATGGATCACTTTGAACCCTCATAACTTTTTATTTGTAAACCGATTTGAATTTAACAAACATTAAAACCTCTGGGGGACTTGCCGTAATACATAATCGAAAACTGCATTTAAATCGGTTAAGCTGAGTTTCGGAGTTCAGTAGGAGGGGGGGATGAATTGGATGGTATCAGTGGAGTGGTGGTAAAAGATTAGGCAAACAAGTTCGCTCTGTGAGACCAATACATTTTTCTTTCATCACCAACGGCAATCAAGCCTTTGCTACGCCACCGAATCAAGAAAAGCTACCTATTTCGGTTAAAGATCGTCAAAAACAGGTTATCATTAGTCTGAGGAAGGTTTATAGACGCAAAACCTGAAACGCGACATATATTATTAGCATATTAATATGGTGTATAACATAATAAATAAATAAATAAATAAATATTCTTGAACATTTAACACTTTGCCATCTAGTCCCAAACTAAGCAAAGCTTGTACTATGGGTACTAGATAAATGATAAACATACTTAAACATACTTTTTTTTTTGTAAATACATACATACTATAGATAAATTAACACCCAGACAGTAGAAAATTACAATGTTCATCACATCATAATTTTCTACTCGTGGGGATCGAACCCACACCCTCCGGCGCAATAGACCATTGCTGAACCACTGAAACATAAGCCTATGCAAATAGGATTTGAAAATGCCGTCACAATTCATGCAGATAACGTGACAAAAACCATCATAAATACACATTAAGATCAAACGTGACCTAATACGGTTCATGAAGAACAAATCTCATATCCAAGGGATCAACGATTTGAGGCAAATGCGACACGACATACAGTTTCAGATTATTTTTAGATGTTATTCGTCCCTGTTGTTTATTCAATTTAGCAAGGATTTTTATGAGGGGGAAGTTAGGCTTTATTTTAATTGCATAGGTTATGACAACGTTGTTTATAGCAATAAATATTCTGTGAATTATATTGACACAATAAGTAGATTGTGTGTTTGAGTGACAAGGACTTCTTTCCCTGGAATAACACTATTTATCTATACTATTATTATAAAGAGGAATGATTTGTTTGCTTGTTTCTTTGTCTGTTTTGAATAGGCTCCGAAAATACTGGACCGATTTGGATGAAATTTTGTACAGGGATTCTTTGAAACCCTAGAAAGGACATAGGATAGTTTTTACCCCGAAATTCCTACGGAAACGGGGGATATACGCGGGTGAGACCGCGGAGCTCAGCTAGTTGGTAATAATTGTATAAAGATAGATAGATAAATCATTTAATCTTTGCATAATACACAGAAAAACAACACCACAAAGAAACATTGATGACAATACACATATACAGAACAGATTGGTGATATTAATGATGTGTATTGCGCACAGATAGGGTTCGTTTGGTTATTTCTAGTCTATCGCCTTTATACATACAAATGGACAAATGGATAGGACAGTCGATTCTTAGTAATAACACACTATCCGTACCCAAAGGGACATACAGAATATGGTTACCAGATTGTATCTTATGAAGCATTTTTTGGCATATTAAGCAGTGAATTAGGTCAGTGCTCATTCCGTCTCTGCGGGACACGGGTTGAATTCAGATAAGTTGTAATATCGTGCGATTATGTTTCAGCTTTACTTAGTATTCTTGTGCATACATTTGCGACGTATAGATATTTTTGTGTAATATGGAATATTTGGGATATTTTTGATATAATTGTTACAAAGTGTCGCAAATGCCTTGCCGGAAAAAAGAGGGTAATGATAGAAAATTGGGAGAGGAGTAGGACAAGATGGGAGAGGAATGAGGTTGGAATACAGGCCCCCGGATCCCCTCTCAGCGGAAGAAACACAGTGCAATACTGCTTCATGCCAATTTTCTGCAGGTCATTTTACCGGTGGCTTGAGCCACCTGACACGGCTTGAGCTTGTTCCATTCATTCTATACTCGGCTCCCACTCTTTTATTGCTTGCGTCTTTTTCTTTACGTAAACATGAATTTCAATAAACAAGTTAAACTAATTTAATAAAAAAAGTAAAAAAAACATTTATTTTTAAAACACCACCAACAAACAAATACACTAAAAAAAACGGTCGAATTGATAACCTCCTCCTTTTTTTGAAAGTCGGTTAACAAATAAAAACAGTAAGAGTAACTAATAAGGTTTCTGAATTTAGTTCGCGCGAGACCCACATAGTGACAGAATATGAGCGTTGACCTGATTCACTGGTTAATATGCCGAAAAATGCTAGTTAAGCGAATTTATTTGTGAACTTTTCAGTGACGACCTTACATATAGCTACGGTTATACCTACTAGTATAGTATTATATTATCTGTGATATAGCGAAGAAGTTTGATGTATATATTCCACGCACGCACAGACTTTTCTAATTACACAGATTTTTATACAGTTTTCACTGACTTTAAACCACAGATTTTAGATAAATAAATGAATATTCGGGGACATTTAACACAACGTCATCATCCCAAACTAAGCACAGCTTGTATTAAGTGAACATGGATTTTGGTTATCTCATATTATATTTCTAATTTATGGATGTAATTTATCTTTTTTATTAATTTTTATTTACTACTAAATCTGTAATAAAATTATATTATTGACGGGTAATTGTCGTTAATATGAAATGAATTATTCAATACAGCGTTGGAGGAAGTCACATTTGCGTACAATATCGCATTCCATTGATAAAATTAATTCTCTCATACAATATGGAATTAATTGTTGAATTTCATGATGATAGTATGTACAGTTTTCAGTGTACATTGCGTGAGGTGACCAAGGTTCGATTGTTACAAATAAAATGCAATGAATACACTTAATTTACACCTCATTATAGTAATTTAACATAGAACATAGATAAAAAGCACAAAAATGGACATGCATAAATGGAGGCCTTATGGCTACATAGCCATCTCTTCCAGGCAACCATGACATTAGGCCGAAGTGTGTGGGTTCGATCCTCACGATTGGAAAATTATAATGTGAAGACATTGTAATTTTCTACTGACTGGATGCTTTATAACTATCTATAGTATTCAGAAAAAAAATGTATAAGTATGTCTATCAGTTATTTAGTTTCAATACTAGCTTTTTGCTTAGTTTGGGACGTAGTGTTCAATGTCCCAGAATATTTAATTTTTATAAATTATATTTACGTGGATTATTAGTTATTCTATAAGAACTATCGTGTTTTTAATATATAAGTTTTAATATCCTTCTATAAATAAACTAATCGTTAACGAATCATTCATAATATTTAACGCATTCAAAGCGAATGGGCTCACATTTTTGTGTTCTTATTTCAATAGGCATAAGGCTTATAATCCCATGATATGTCTCCGTCATAGTCGATTCCAGTTCAGTGGTTGCACGCACTGGTCTGGAACAGAACTGAGGCTACCTTTGTCTTATGTTATTGATGCTGTTCGAAGGAAATTATCAGGAAATGTGAAAAGTCGGGCTCGTGAAATTATTTGACAGTTTTCGATTTCAGTGGGTATTAATATCATATAGATAAATACAATTATATTATATAACTATATCTATGTTGCCAGCCCGATATTTGAGATTTCACGGATACATGTATGTCGGAGACATTTTGTGATTTCATGTTTTAACAAGTTTTGAATGTCATCTTTCTATGCAAATGTCACTTGTCAGTTGTTAGCTGTCATCAAAGTTCTATAAAAGAGTTGAGAGTTGTATCTGTGCGCATTGGTACCGATTGCGCCTGGTGCTCGAACGTCTTATTCACGTCACGACCCAACTACCCTCACTTTGCTAATAGTCTTTATGATTAGCTGTGATTTGTTGTTAACTGACTAGTTCTATAATTGGCCAGTTGTGTAGAATCACAGTACATTTCTATTACATTCGACATAATTATACAAAGCCCCTTTATTAGTTTCTTACATGTATATCCACACTCCCTTGGTTACATAATGATTGTTGACAGAACTTAACATACCAACAGCAGTTGAAGTTGAAGTTGGTTACAACTGAAAGCTATAAAATGCCTTTGTGTTTATTTATTAAATGCACGAACGATTAGAAAAATAAAAATAAAGCATAAAATATATAATATCAGAGGTAAAATACAGACGTTTTTAATATTTTGAAATAAATTTATAATAATTTAAATTGTCACGATTTTAAATATTTGTCAACTATGAAGTCATTAGCAAAAGATGACGGGTCGCATTTTTCACGTTGTTTTGTATGCATATAACACAACTATACATTATAATATATCATTGGATAAGTATAATACTCGACGTTTGCAAAATCGTTTATACACATGGATATCATTTGAAAGGAAGATTTCCTAGATAGTTTAAAATGTTCCTCATGACCCTTGTCCATCATAACTAGAATGAACCATGAACTAGAATGTCCTTCATAACTAAATGAATGACCACAGATTAGAGAATAAAAGGCAGATGGAGTGCGGCCGAAGACTCGAGTGACGCCTGTTACACATGGACCTAGCATGCGAATTGCGAGGCATAGACTGTGGTGAAATCCCTTATAAGAACAGTCTTTCGCAACATCGGCGACACCTGCGCTCGCACCTGCACCGACCACCCAGCGGCCCAGGGAACATCGGCGTCGTGGTACCATGGAGGCACCACTCTTCGGTCATACTTCGACCAATGTAGTCGTAATTAGAAATAACTTTAGATATAACGTAGCATTGTAATTTTTATTAATTAATTAAATTATTTAAACAAAGTTTGGTTTTTTTTGCGCCTCCTGAACTCGCTCAGGTTAATTGGCGCAGTCGGTAGGATAATTCATCGGGAATTATATAGAATCTACGCGAGTGATAGTTCGGGAGTGATCTAAAAATCGATCATGCAGAACCAAACACATCATATCTATTATATCATAAGAAAACTAAGAATCGTCATAGTGAACAATCGATCCAGCCTACGTGTCATCCCCGCGAGATAAGGGTGAACAAAGAGGACATTTCAGCGACTCTATCCGCTGCATAGGAATAGTCGCTGCACTTCGGGAGGAGGTATTACACATGGACCTAGCATGCGAATTGCGAGGCATAGACTGTGGTGAAATCCCTTGTAAGAACAGTCTTTCGCAACATCGGCGACACCTGCGCTCGCTCCTGCACCGACCACCCAGCGGCCCAGGGAACATCGGCGTCGTGGTACCATGGAGGCACCACTCTTCGGTCATACTTCGACCAATGTAGTCGTAATTAGAAATAACTTTAGATATAACGTAGCATTGTAATTTTTATTAATTAATTAAATTATTTAATCAAAGTTTGGTTTTTTTTGCGCCTCCTGAACTCGCTCAGGTTAATTCGCCGAAAAGCAAATAGAAACTTCAAAAGCAAACACGAAAATGTTCGTCTAGTTTGACATAAGACGTCACGAGGACTTCGTAATTTTCAAACTTCACTCACACAGATGCACGAGTACGTTCGAGTAGTTAGCGTCACTCGAGTCTTCGGAACACTCCATCTGCCTTTTATTTTCTAATCTGTGAATGAACCCTTCAAATCCATCCAGAAACGTTCGAAATTTCCAGTTTTTTCCACTTTTTTAATTGGTCAAAAATAGAAACCAAATGGCAAGAAATGAAGATAAATAAACACAACAACGGTAAGACCAGGCCACTAATAGATAATAAATAGGTAAAAAGTAACAATATTATTCATTAGAAAATGTACATGTTCATAAAAGTGCATATTATTTACAGTAAAATAAATATACAATACAACATATTATCAGAAAATAAAGAAATATTTTTTATACACAAGCAAAAAAGCACACATAAAAATGAAGTTATAATTATAGTTGTAATGCTGAAAGTTCATTGTATTTTAATAACACATGCCTTTTAAAAGTAGAAAATAATTACTCCGTAGATAATATAACAATCCGACGAGTATAATGTAGAAAATGTATCACGATATTATCATAAAAAGCGTAGATTTTTTAGATTTAAAATGCAAAACAGTTTTCGTTTTTCTACACTACGCCTAAAATTCAAGTTTTTAAACCGTGCTTTTTGAATGGACACTTAAAATTTTGTCAGCGAAAATACGTTTACTTGGAAAATTTTTGCATAAAAACTAAGGCCTCTTTAGGTTTGAATAAATTGTGTTTTATCAGAACATAAATTAACAATAAAATGGTTCGTTCCGAGCTAGACCTCGCGTTAATACAAAATCAAGACCTTTACTATGACATTACACTGGGGTACATTTGTATTAAACTCGCCTAATTGACCTCCTATCTTCGTAACCCCCTATCTTATTTCGCTCATCTTCGAACTTAAAGTTTTCTTTTACCTTAACTATTCGCCTACCTAATAAATTGATCAAGATCTGCTAAACGATATAACAAAAATTGTCCGACAAACATTTATAGTACTCAGAAAGTATTGAGAAAAAAAATTGTATAGAGCATTAGTCATATGGTTACTTTGAAATTTTATTTATTGTGAAAGATAAAAAATTTAAACCATATTGCTTACTTAAAGTTCATATTACAAAATCGCATTTCTCATACAAAATTTATGTTATCATATAACTAGCAAGTTTATTGTTGCAGTTTAATAATGTGGCACAATTTCTGAAGAAGTTAATCGACTGTTGCTACTAAGTTTGTTTTTCGTTGTGGCATTAGACATCTCATAGTTTACTCGTTATTTAATAATTTATGTTTTTTATACATTGGATAATCAGGCGTTTGTTTGCGAGCACGCCTGGTGGAGAGCCATGATGGATGGTGAATTCGAAAGTCTTCACTCGAGACTGGAAGCAAATCAGGTTGTATTCACTGTATACATAAGTTCGGCAACATTTTGTGATTTCATGTTTTAACAAGTTCTGTATGTCATCTTTCTATGAAAATGTCACTTTTTAGCTGTTAGCTATGATCGAAGCCAATTGAAAGATTCAGACTCAGAGTTAGAATTGAGTGGGTATATACATGATTAAAACTTAACCGCAGAGCTTATTTTTTGATTTCCGAGGAGTTCTCTTTCCCGATGGGTGATCAGACTTTAACCAAATTTCTATGGGTTCACACCAAATCGGTCCCTAAATGCCGAAGATAGAAAATACGGTTACGTTAGCTCCGCTGAGTTGTAGAGAAAGTATCTTTTAATTTGTTTTTATTTATTGATTCAGTTTCCTTAACTAGCAATTAATAGGTCACTCTTATTTTCTATGAGAGAAAGAGTCTTCACGACTCCATCAGGTCTTGAATGACAGGAATTCTCAATCTCCTATCAACTTTTTCTTAATCAATCCTTTCTTTCCTTGAGCGAAGATTCTCTTATACTTTTGGTATCAAGCGTTTAAAGGTGATCACTCAAAGTTGACACACGCATTAACTCGCTTTTAAAATCCATCGAGCTGTTTATAATATCACTGACAAATTGCAGAAATTTCACACCTTACAGGTCGAGTATCGTTGCTCATTTTGCAACTTCATTTGAAACTTTTTACAGTAATGTCTTTCGATTATTGTATTTTTTTCAAAAAGGAAACTACGTATTTTAAGCGTTTACTTACGAAGACAATTGTTTTGTTGGAAACTATAGGCTGAACGGTTTTTTGTGACACATTTGAGATGTTATTCGATTCGGTAGATTGTGGTACTTTAAAGGTGATCACTCAAAAGTGACACAGGCATTAACTCGCTTTTAAAATCCATCGGGCTGTTTATAATATCACTGACAAATTGCAGAAATTTCACACCTTACAGGTTGAGTATCGATTGCTCAAGGGTATATGTGATCACAAGGGCTTTCCCCTTTTCGGAGCACGCTTCGGTGCCTGCTCATGGACCTTTATTTTTAGACTCTTTATGGAATTTATAAAGCGTAAAAAAATAGTTTGTGAATCTTATTGTTATATGGAGACGATACTTGACTTCAGGAATTGTCTATGAATAATTTTGTACAAAATCCTAGCTGCTTTAGTGAAAGAAAAGGCATAGGATTAGATTAGCTTTATTTTTATTTATCGAAAGTAGCTGACCCGGTAAAATTCATATTATAATTTTTTAATGTGACGTATTTTATTATTTTGTAAGAAAAAATATAATTTTGTTTCTTTGCTATTTTATTCTCAATTTCTAATATTTTCTTACCGTTTAAATCTTCCTTGGACCTCCACGAATATTTCAAGACTAAAATTTGTCAAATCGGTTCAGCCGTTCTTGAGACTAGCTAACATCAATTGAATGTAGATATATAAATAAATTATTATTACCCTACGTTTTTTGTACCGCTATATGACATAAATGACAAGAGTATTGAGGGCCCTAATTTTCACAATTATGAAAAAGAAAGGAAACTGAAATAGAATGACCTTAAAAAATAAATAATGTTCACTGAATCCTTTAATTTTTATAATACAGTAAAACAGTAAACATAAAATGAGGTATAATATTATCGTCGTAAACGTTTTAACTTCAATGCCAATTTTTACAATCTGAAATTTTAGTAATGGAGAAAGTTGGAACGGTTTATAAACTTTGCAATGCAAAAAAACAGTTGTGACCTATTTAATTAGATCAAAAAGCTTTTTACTAAAAATCTAGTGGTTTTACATTTCATGAGCTAAAGAAAAAATCATTATTTCTACCTATTTAAAATGTGTGTTCCAGTATATTTATCAGTTGTATATTTTGCATACTAAGTTTCCGAGTTTGTCTAGTTTGAAACTAGATGGCGTTGTATTAAATGCAAAAAATAACGTCTGAAAATTATCAGATACTCAATATAAAAAGCTAACCTGATTCTCATACTTATAAACCTCGTTGAGCCTCTAGATATGGAATATGTTAATGGAAAAATCCCCGACGTAGGTAAAAGCGAGTTAAGTTGTTATGTAATCATTATCTTCAAGAATATTGTTGGGGAGCTAATTTTAATATGAAACCGCTTACTGCGCACTTTTTGCAACTTAATTTGAAACTTTTTACAGTAATGTCTTACGATTATTGTATTTTTTTTTAAAAATAAACTGGAATTTTAAGCGTTTACTTACGAAGACAGTTATTTTATTTTTTTGGTTAACAATATTTACCCTTTGTTTTGTTGAAAACTATAGGCTGAACGGTTTTTTGTGACACATTCGATTCGGTAGATTGTGGTACTTAGGCTATATAATATTTTAAAAAGGTGTTCGGAATGATTTTTATCATAGACTAGCTGATCCGCGTGGCTTCGCTCCCGTAGCATAATGTTATAATTTTCCCCGTTTTTTTCACATTTTCCATTATTTCTTCGCTCCTAATAGTTGCAGCGTGATGTTATATAGCCTAAAGCCTTCCTCGATAAATGGTCTAATCAACACAAAAAGAATTTTTCAATTCGTACCATATGTATTCGTAACCAGTAGTTTCTGAGATTAGCGCGTTCAAACAAACAAACAAACTCTTCAGCTTTATAATATTAGTATAGATAATTCAGATGTTTTTTTTCATGTATAATTATTAATTAAGCTTGTTTAAATTACGTATTTTACTGTGGGTGTAAGGTCTATACCGTGTGGGTGACATAAATAGATTGATCCCGGTCATAAGCAGGTAGTTCTAATGTTGGGCAATACGTTAGTCCTTGCCCTTTAAAATAAATGTTTATGATAAGGTTCTTGACAAAAACCCTTAACCTTTACCCTTTCTAAAGTTTACCTTAAAAATAATATTTAGGTTAACCTAAAAATGATATTAGTAATTACCTCTCGGTAGACACTGACATGAAAATGGGTGATAAATCCTTAAATAAATTATAAATGCGAAAGTACCTCTGTGTTTGGCTTGTCTGTTTTTCAGGCCAAAACCACTGAAGCGTTTTGTATGATTAATAAGGTAGTTTGAAACCCGAGAAAGTAGGATAGTTTTAGTTTGGGAATCAAATGGGAACGGGAAATATACGCGGGTATAGCTAGTTAATATAATTTATTTGCGTTTATTATAATAAATATTTTTATTTGGGTTTACCAACAATTTTTCACTTATTATCTTTAATATTGTAGTGAAATATTAATATTATTTGTATAATGAACATCTGCATACCTAACTTATTGGCAAAATGTGTAAGATTTTTTTAACTACTCGACACCTTCTGTAACTACATTCAGCAAGAAATAATAATAATAATAATAATAATAAATCTTTATTTGCCAGAAACATGGTATGAAGTGGATGGTTACATTACTTACAGAGTATCACATGTCTCGCCATGGTTGATGGCATGCAAAATTTTTT
>LQNK01001000.1:73015-136003 GCA_001586405.1 Phoebis sennae
CCTTTATAATTTTCATATGTTCATAATCCGCAAACTAGCAATTATTCGCAGAATTTATAGCCAATATAAGTTAGTGTTATGCAAACTAACTGTATGGAATAGAATTTCCGTTCCACAGCCGTTAAATAATTACGTGTGTCGCCCTTACCGGATTATGTCCGTAACTAGGGTTTACACAATGTATTTTATTCTATATCTTTACGATTTTTAAATCGAATTTTAAATTCTGAAGAAATTAAATTGAATTTTTTTTATTCTGAATTTATTTTGAGACAACATTATTTCTTGTTAAATGTCGTCGAGATTCCAATTTAAATTTTGTTCATAAAAGTAGTTAGGTTAGTTAAGATTTAAAAATGTAATAAAGTTACATCATATTAAATTTTAATTTTATTTTTAATCTTGATTCTTGTTTACATATAATTTGGCTTATTGCAATATTTGTTATAAATATAATTACGAACATGGACTGAATAAGTTGTCTGAAATAAGCTGATTCTATTTTTATAGTGTAATGGTGTGTTTGTTTTAACGCGAGTACTTTCCATATTAAAAAAAAAACCTTTAAAATGTATTTTATTTAATATGATTCTATTTTGGTTTTAATTTAAAATTATAGTATTTTTTATTTCCTATATAGGTGTGCTATGCAAACTAACTGTATAGAATAAAATGTACACAAGCGTTTAAATAATTACGTGTGTCGTCCTTACCGGATTATGTCCGTAACTAGGGTTGACAGCTGGGTTCCTTATCGAATACATGAATATAAATTAAATTAAAACACGTGAACCAATTTAAATTTTTTAAATTAATATACTAATAATGCTTTTATGACTAAATGACTTAAAATACATTTTTTTAATTTTTAAATTAAATTACCACTATTTTTATAATTTTAAATTATTGTTTTTATTTGAAAAGTTATAAAAAATGAAGCCTTTATAATATAATAAATACAGTTTCAACGGGTTCGATTCTTGGTTCGAAAAAATTTGAAAGTTTTCGGAGTTTACAGATAAATACAAAATATCCTATCACTTAATCTAACTAAAAGTCTACATATAAAGTCTAAACCGATTATGATGAAACTTGTAAACATATATGTAAGGGTTCAGAATAACATATAGGCTACTTGTAATCCCGGAATAGCCACGGGATCAGAAGTTACGCGAATGATATGGGCGGGGCAAGTAATATTATATTATTTATTTTCATCCTTTATTGCACTTAATAATAATAAAGTTACAAAAATATCTTTCATACTTTATAAGTGTGAAAAGGCGGTCTTATTGCCTAGAGTAATTTTTTTCCAGACAACCTTTTGGGAGCAGGATGGAAGAGCAAGATTTAAAAGTATTATATTTAGACAGGCAACCCTGTATGAGAGACCAATTAGAAACTCACGTTATTCAATTTAGTGAACTAATAGTATAGCAATACTTGTTATAACGATGTTCGGGATTTCATTATAAAACGATGATGCAGAGCAATTTACTAACAAATTAATAACAAATTGATAGCTTGTTTAATCATTTTTAAGTCAGTAGGTTTTGCAGAGCCCTTTCATACATTCAATTAGAGGTTTTTATATGTTTAGTGCTATGTCATTATTAATTTAAGAAATACATAAATATTTTAATAAGACAACCCTACGGTTAATTCTATGATTCGTTGAGAATTACTGTATGAGGCGGCAAATAATATTTTAGATATGAACTTTGTAATGATAGAGAGAAATAATGACAAATAATTAACTATACTAGTGGCTCCTAGCTATACCATGCGTTGTAATGTATAAATCATCGTATAAATCATCAATCAACCTTTCATTTGAAACCACACTTGGGTATATTGATATAAAATTCGCCTACGGGATCCCTCGCACTTGAATACCCCCTTCTTGATCTCTCATCGAACTTGAGTTATTTTTCTTTCAGGACTTTTGTCTAAACTGTTTGCCTAGAGAATTTTATCGAGATTAGATTAACGATAGTCTAGGTAGAAAAACGATAGTCGGACAGACAAAATATGTTTCATATGACATTTCGACACTGAGATCTCACTTCGTTCGGTCAAAAATAGAGTGCGCAAAAAGTATATTTTAATAATGGTGGACTTTTGGAAAGTATGGTTTAGAAAGTATGCGTTTTGATAAAGCAATACCAAAGTATTGCGATACCAAAACAGAGTTAAATAGACGTCAAATTACATACACTATGCCCATTGTAATCAAGGATAAACCTTCGGCACACAATGACAAAGGTTTCATAACCATTAGTTTAAATATATTGCCCGCAAAGTATATATAAGTGGTATAGAGCGTACCCAACATGGGTGTACCCGCATATATCAAACTATCTAAATGACAGACGTGTTATCTTCATAGAACTGTTATGATAAGTGTTCACAGGTCGGTGTCGTACAATCGGATTCTTTTTTGCATGGAAAATGCAAATTAGTAAACGCACTTATGTAACTATCTTTTTTATGTCACAGCAGGCAAACGGAGCATGCAGTTCACCTGATTTTTAGTGACTGACCGCAGCCCATGAACTCCTACAACAGCAAAGTATAACAGATGCCTTGCCGATTTGAAGGAGGAGAATACATGATAGGAATTGGGAGAGGGGGAGAACTGGCTAGGAGAGGAATGGGATGGGAATACAGGCCACCAGGCACCCGCTCACCGTACGAAACATAGTGCAATATTGCTTCACGCCGAACTTCTGCTGGGGGATGGTAATTACACCGGTGCGAGCTTGACCCAATCATGCACTCTTTTATTGCAGAGGTTGTTATCCAGCAGAATTACCCTCTGTCGCATCTTACGACACCTACTGGTCCGTTCGAGAAATCCGATCCCTTATATACCCCCCTGTGGACACCTAGCTTTTAGAACTAAAATGCGGCTATATAATAATGTGTTGTGAGAAGATACAATGATTCTAAACAACTGGCCTAGAGAACTAGTCAGTTGATAACAAAACACAGACATAATTACTATTAGCAAACTGAGTGTAGCTGAGTCGTGACGTCAATAAGACCTTCGAGCACCAAGACGTAACTAATGAACTTTGATTAGTAACATTTGTTAATAAAGATACCTATACTCGTTGAAATATAAAATTTTCTAATCAATATTATTTAAATATTAAACAAAAAATACTATAAAATACAATCATAATATAATGTTATTATACAGACTATACAGGATGTTCCGATTTGAGTGAAGCATCTCTTGGGGGAACATTTTCTATACTCTGTGGCTTAAAAAAGTATGACTCGGAATGGGTCAGCTATCTTAAAAACGTCTGCATTCAATGGGGATATAAGCAAAAATATAAGTGCCTGACCTAAATTGTTTAAAAGTATATTTTCCCGTTTTTAGTGTGAAAATTGATATTCAATGTCGTTTTTATCAGTTAATTATCTTATGGAAAATAAGAAAACGGTACCTATGCATCAATTCTGTATATACAAAAATAAATAGTATAGTATTATTATATTATAATGTTGTATAAAATATCCCGAAATCAAACGAATTGTGCATAGCAATTCCAATATGGAATACGCAAATCGGAATATATCGGCTAAAAGTAACCACTCAAACGGCAAAACATGAATTTTGCTCTCAATGTACATCAGGAAATTCAATTTATAAAAGTGAATACCAATATAATAAGATCTTTTGAACTAAAAATGAAAAATATAAAAAAGAACTAGGTTAGCCTGTTTATATATATTTGTATGCATTTAGTTTTTTAATCTTAATTTGGAATCACAAAAAAATGTACATAAAAAAGGAAACAATCAATGGAAATAATATACTTTAACGGGTGACATGATTCGAAAAAGTATGACACGGAACATAAAATATGTTTTTATTTGTTATTTAATTTCCTTATGTCGTTAAAAGTGTATGCAGTCGCAATAAACACTATACTTTAGTTATTTTTAAATTAATAAAACATAGGTTTACGTTAAAGTTAAGCTTTAGAAAGACATACTATAAGGAAAAGCACTTGTAATCTTTATAAGTTTAGAAACACCGTGAGTAGAACTATGGTATTTGAGACACACCTAAAATCCTTCCTTATATACGTAGAGTCATAACGTTCCATACCCTTCCATTCAATTCCATTCAGATCCTCAATGATTCGAGTATAGGGTGCCACACATGACGTTATAAACAAGGTCGTTAGTTCGTTTGTTTGGGGTTATTTATTTCCTGGATTACATTGATATTTTCTTTAAACTTTCTGGTTTTTTTTATATTGTGATAATTACTTGCTATGTATTTTGGTTAAAATATTTATATTTCAAGTTCTCGTGGACTTACGACATGAAAATTATGCTATGCCCTTTCTCGGGTCATAAAGTATTTTTGTAGAAAAAAATAAAATTTCATCCAAATCTCAAGACTAGGCACAATGAGATATAATAGGAGAGCCATCAGATAAGTTTTTTACAATATCCACTTTTATGATTTTTTTTATATTTTCTTTTAAGTCATTTTCTTATTTTAGTATACATAACTAAATAAATATGTTTATTAGCTTAGGCATTTAATTCAGACTAAAATTTTACACTATATCAATCAGATGAATAGGTTTTGGGATATAGTCGTTAGAAGTTAGCAGCGAAACATTTATACTGCACGAACCAGCGTTCTTTCTAAGACTGAAGCGAAGCAAGGGCGGACAGCTAGTCTATAATAAAGGTGAAATGAATATGAACTGCAACGTAACGTATTTTTAAGCCGTCTGAAGTAGCGAGGGATTATCTCTAACAGAATGGAGTCTGCTGGCTTCAAAAATATATTATTTTAGTTGTTGAGACACTTTTATGCTAGGAAAAGCAAAGTCACCTGTGCCTTTCCAAGAGTCATGCGTATACTGAAGTTAATACTAGTATAATCTTGTGTATTGTAATTTAAGAAATATAAATGTTTTAATAAGACAACCCTACGCTTTATACTATGATTCGTTCAGAATAAATATTGAAGTTAATACTAGTGTAATCTTGTGTTTCGTAATTTAAGAAATATAAATGTTTTAATAAGACAAACCTACGCTATTTATTACTATTATATTTATATATAAATAGTGAAGTTAATACTAGGATAATCTTGTGTTTGTTTTAACGCGAGTACTTTGCATATTAAATAAAATACTTTTTAAAGGATTTTAAACTTTACAGCGAGCGTAAAGTGCTCGAAACATCAGGTTAATAATAATGTAAAATAGAGTATTTGGATAGGAGTCAGTGGATTTTTATTCAAATAAAAATTAGATGTACTCTAAAATTGTATGTCATTTGTTATTGAACATTACAGTTTCCAGTACTTACGTGCTTTATCAATAACTGTACGTTACGCTGTTATTAACTGTCCATCTGATTGTCTGATATCTAGTTATCCGGCATGATTAATGGCAATGATAATGTAACTATCCATTACAAATATGTGTTTTGTTTATATGGTGACGTTGAAGGAATTTTTAAAATTTATTCAATACAATTTCCGATTGACAACGTTCTCAATTCGACTGTACGTTTATTTTGTATATTCGCGCAGAACTTTTTTGTTTATTTTCGAGTTTTTTTTTTGTTTGAAAGGTCGAAACTCTCGGAGGAATCCCGTTTGAATAAATTGTAGATTTGATGACAGGGAACTAGAGAAATTGAGGGACACCGTTTAGCCAGAATATTGTTCCGTATATTTTTGAAATCTATTTGAAGTATTAGTTTGAACCATAAGCGCGTTTCAACAGACAAACAGACAATTGTCTTCTTTATAATAATAGTACAATTTATCTACAATATGGAGAAAAAACATTAAAAAAGGAAAAAAACTGTATTTTTCGTAAACGGGTAGAGCTAATTATATAGATATGCATGTATCATTTATCAATATCAAGAAGAAATAGTAAAGGGTATTTAAAATATAAATAAATGTGTATAATTAGCTCTACCGGTACAAGTAAATAATAAATAAGAAAACAGCCTTTTCAGTGCCTATAAAATTCCATTTATTAATATTATTTTCTTTTCCCAGTTATCTTCATTAGCTCAACAAACTTCAACGGATAAATTTTTAATTGCGCCAAAAAGGAAAGCGAAAAACGTTCAAACTTTCCGGATTAAAAGTTCTGAATAGAATTCATTGACTAGTTTTTGTAGTGCGAAATGTAAGATGCATTAATGGTTCAGTGGGATTTTCTAGTTCATAGAATTTGTTTATAAAACCAGCTCAAGCGTTGGATTTACGCCTAAATAAACAGTTGTATAAGCATGGAAAGAATCTCGAATTAATTGATTCTTGGTAATTGTTTTTATGTCACGTGTTTGTTTGCAAATGTTTTCTATATTTTGTTGTTGTCAATTTCTTTTTACCGTTAAATTATACATAACTGCTGCTGAGTAGTATATATAAAACTCAAAGGTGACTGACTGACATAGTGATCTATCAACGCACAGCCCAACCCCCACGAATTCGGGTGAAATTTGGAATGTAAGATGCTATGACGCAGGCATCCGCTAAAAAAGGATTTTGATCATATCCCTTGGAAACCGTGGGGCACAGCTAGTATTACTATCATTTTGAGGCCTGACTCCAACAAGGGGCTTCAGTGTGTAACAGATAATTTATATTTTGTATTGTTACCTCTTGATGGAATTGCATCTTGATTGATTTGTACATTAAAACACTTCACTAGTTCTACATTTGTATATTTCGAACACCATCTTCACCGGTCTAATTTGTAATAAATAATTGATATAGTGTAGAAAATATATAAATGTGGAACTAGTGAAGTGTTTTAATGTACAATCAATCAGTGTAAAACGTTTCTCAGACTCTAAAAAACCGACTATTTTTTACAAAAACATTATTTATTTATTTATTTATTTAGGGTACATCAACAGATCGCACATAAAACATTGCTTAAACAATAAATACAAAAGAAACAATATTCTTATGTTAGACCCTATTATAGATGTACACAACATTGTAAGGAAAAAGGAGATAACAGTAGTAAGTGAGGTTGAACCTCACATTGTTAAAAAAATTAAATATAACTAAAATATAAATATAACTATGGTGATATAAACTAACGAATATTTTTTGTGATATGATCTATGCAATTTTTGTTTAAATATTGGCATGCTATCGTGAAAAATATCTAGATTCGGGATTTTAGTAATCATTTCGTTCGTAACAATACGTAATTTGTTGCCAAAATAAAAGAGATATCCTGAAACTGAAAACTGGGGCGATCAACTTCATCACATCACAGAAGTTTGGAACAGTTATAATGGTTTACGGCATTTCTGATAAGTTAAATTGGATATAGCGTGAAGTTTTAATACTTATATACAAATTACATTGTCTGCACGTTGAATAATGTTGTTTAAATACTCTTTGTTTGTTTCCTTGGAGTTTAACGCAGTTATTTCGCGCCTTCGCATTATATACGATAACTAGCGCCTCGCCCTGGTTTCGCACGGGTGCAATGTTGATACTAAATATACTATTAGTACATTATTTTGATAAATCTCGTAGGGTTCAGCCTACGTTTGCAATTTAAGCGAAAAAAATGTTTTCACATTAGAAACCTCAAAAATAACAGTAGTTCCCCACTATTTAATAGATGTTATCATACATATTATAAACCTTCCTCTTGAATCACTATCTATTAAAAAAAAACTACATCAAAATCCGTTACGTAGTTTTAAAGATTTAAACATACAAAGAGACAGGGAAAGCGACTCTGTTTTATACTATGTAGTGATAGTTTTGGTTGTCAAAGAGATAATATGATATGTATGATTATAATAAGGGTGCTTCGACTTTGATTCATACTATGTATACTGGGTGTATATTTATGCAGTCTTATATATAGGGATGTATTGTAATTGGAGTGAAAGCTGATGGTGAAGATATAAATTAAAAACTTAGAAGATTCTAAAATATCCAAAGTTTTTCATTTAAAATTCGAATGATATATAAAAAAAACTGTACACCCTACGACGCGAGTAGTAGAATAGATTACTATTACTACTAATGCATTATATTTATTTTATGTACTTTCATTTTTATTATATCAATAGGAATGACATTATGGGAATGAATAACTATGATGGATAGATTGAACGCTTTATTCATTTTTTTTGCTAATATCTTTCTCTCAGCTTACTTTATAACCCCTAATTTTTTCAAGACTGCATAAATAAACGACCGGTTTATGATGTTGAGGATTATAATTTTTGCCTGTCTTATTTTTAATAACCAATACTTCATTAACATTTTAAAGTGATACAAATAAAGTGAAAAGGCTCGGAAACTGGTCCACTTTAATTAAAATTTGTTACAAAGGAACCATGCTTCTTTGTACATTCCATTTTGGCCGGATTTTATACACAGGTATCGTTTCAATTGTCTTCTTACTCCAATATGCAGTAATTCATGTAATTTACTGGAGCGAACATAATTTTCAGCGCGATTTCAATACGGGTTTTGTTCGATGGAAAAGAATGGGAAACTTAACATTAATTAAATTAATGTATATTCCTGGACATTTAACACAGCGCCATCTGGCCTTAAAGGGATTGACGAGATATATTTACAAAAGTACGTTTCGAAATCGTAAAAATTGTCATACCACTTCTACTTCGTACTACTTCCACAAAGTACAGAATTTTGTAGCCCACGCGGGCTAAGCCGCGGGCAGAAGGCTAGTTGATAATAAATAAATAGATATTATAATAGTGGACCTTCGAAAAGCATGTGAAGTGTGTGTAATTAGAGCTGATGGCACTGGAAATAAATGGATTTATTATTTGGTAGACTTTGATAAATGTACGCTGAATGAGTGAGTTATATGGTACAAGATATGACATGAATAGTTACAGATACTTAATGTATATAGTTATATATATTTTAAAATGAATAGTAATAGTAGTACGGCGGTATTATTCTATATGATGTTTTTTATAGTATTTCAAAGCTGGTAAGCGGAGTATGCGGTTCTCCTGTGGTTAGTATTTTTTTATGTCAAATCAGGTAAGTGAAGCATGCTGTTACCCTGACGTTAAGTGACTGACCGCAGCCCATTAACATCAAATTATCACAGATGCCTTGCCAGCTTGAAGGAAGAGGAGGGGATAAGGAAAGGATTAATGATGGAAAATTGGAAGAGGAGTAGAACAGGATGTGAGAGGAATGGGATGGGAATACAGGCCATCGGGCCCCGTTAATTTTTTCAGCATATCTTTTCAATAGTGGATTTAAGTTATATGTTTCGTACAAATTATAATTTAGAACCCAGCCCCTTTTCATCACAACAAAATTACAAACCAAATTTACAATATTTAGTAGTATTCCAATGTAAACACATAAGCCAATTTCCGTTAATCTTCAGAGACAGAAGGGAGGGCCTGAATTCCCTGCAATATACGATCGTTAATTGTATACGATCACATGTACTTTTATGTTAAACCAATTATTGATGTAAAACAACATGGGTTCGTAAAACAGAAATCTACCGTATCTAATCTCTTGGAATTTTCAGATTTTATCCATGGTGCCTTGAATGAACAAATACAAGTACATGCAATATATACAGACTTCAAAAAAGCTTTTGATAAAGTTAATCATAAGTTACTAATTAGCAAACTATTCAGTATAGGTATAAGGGGCAATTTGTTGCGCTGGCTATCATCATATATTTTAAATAGATCTCAAATAGTCAAAATTTTCGGATGTTATTCCTATCCTAAGTCCATCTTATCCGGAGTTCCCCAAGGTTCAAATCTCGGTCCATTACTTTTTATAATTTTTATAAATGATTTATGCAATAACTTTTCATGTGACTATTTATTATATGCTGATGATCTAAAGATTTTTCGTAGAATTTATTCAGAGAATGACTGCTTTATTATTCAAAATGACCTACATAAATTAAAAGAATGATGTGATGAAAACTTTATGTTCCTCAACGTCAATAAATGCTATGTAATGGAATTTAGTAATGTAACGGCTAAAGTAAAATATAATTATTCTATTGACGGTATACATCTGACTTGGAAATCCAATATTTGTGATTTGGGAGTTATTCTCGACAGTAAGCTTTCTTATGTTGATCATTACGCGTATCTTATCAAGTCGTGCAACAAATTATTGGGATTTATCTTGAGGGTGTGTAAAGGCTTCAAGAATCCTAAATCTTACATCTGCCTCTTTAATTTTCTTATTCGAAGCAAACTTGAATATGCAGCTATAGTTTGGTCACCATTTTATTCGGTTCACGTAAATAATATTGAACAAATCCAAATTAAATTTATGAGATCGCTTTGTTATCGATTTGGTTTAAAAGAGGCGCTAGAAACCTATGAAAAACGGTTAAAATATTTTAAACAGTTACAGCTTGTTGAGCGACGTGACATTCTTGAATTGGTATGTTTACAAAAAATTATCAGTGGCCAGATATCTAGTCAACTGCTCTCAAAAATTTCTCTACATATACCGCTGAGGAGTAATCGCAATAACCGTTCGTTTAGTCTTCCAACCTATCGCACAAAAAGAGCATATTTTAATCCGTTGAATAGAGTGTGCTCCAATTATAACAAGTTGTGTGAAATCTTGCCCAAAATTGACATTATTGGCACTAGCACTAGTAATTTTCGAAAAACTATTTTTAACAATTCTTTGAAATTGGCAAAATCCTCCAATAATATCGTCCAATAAGAAGTACACCATTTTTTATTATTTATATTTGTATGTTGAAAATATATAACTTGTCAAAAATAAGTTCTATCTGTAAGTTGTTATAAAAATACTACTCTGTCGACATATAATATAAAGCAAAAACAATGTACCTAACTGTAGATATACTGCTTACAATATGTGTTTCATTATATTGTTATTTGTGTTTATGTTGCTAATAAAATAAAATAAAATAAAATAAAAATAAAATATATTTATTTACCAAGGTATAAAATATAGTGTACTAATATCATATTATGTTAAAAAAAACAAGTTGTAATTTTTTACGTATTAATATCGATTTTCGACCATTTCGATTTTCGTTAAAATTTATTAGTTTAATTTTATTTTTAACTTTTTTATTTGAATGTAACAAAATATTGTGTACTAAAATTTAACGTTTTGTACAAATTGTAGTTTTTTTAAGAGAAATACTCAATATCTTGTGCATTGCGTAACCAAGCCGTAAATCATAGAAACTAACTAAACTAGTTTGAGTAGTTACTCAACCGATTCTCAATTACATATTTGTAATTGTAATATCAACTCATTTATAAGCCGATCTGGGTTTATCCTCAGAGATTGGACGGAGGGCCCAAATCCCAGTAATACATTAATCAGAACACGTTATATATCATATAAATTCATATAGATTATGATAAACTTACATTATGATGTAAGTTTGTCATTATATATAATATGAAATGTGTATGATAACCTAACTAACGAGTAAGGTATATTGAGTTTGTTCAAATTAAACTTACTTAGTCAAGTATTTTGTTAAAGATTTTTTTTTAGTTTTTCTTCTAATATAACTATATGATATTTTGATTTAACGATAAATCAGCCATCGTATAATCTGTTGAATTGAAACGGTTTATACTCACTGTCAGTCTACACTTAATTAAAAAAGAAGTGAGTATAAACCGCCTTAAAACAACTAATAACTATATGATACCTAATAATAATAATACATTTATTTGCTTTAAACATGGTAGTGGTTGGTATTAGTTTACAGCTATTTTAATTCCGAGATGTTTTACCTTAAAAAGGTGTGCAAATGTTAGTACAAGACTAATAGCTACAATACAACAAAATCCTTTAATTAAAATACAAACAAAACATTACACAATTATTTATCCAATGTCACAGTCTCAATTTAAGGCAAGCAATTGTTTGTTAGTCATATATTTTTGTCAAAGGTTTTTTTCTTATTTATATAGTCACGTAGGGAAACTAACTAACTCACCATTACCTATAAAATCCCTTTCAGGTGACAGATGTATTATAAAAAATGTTGATTAAATAACGTTTGTATTTTTGCTTCTTATTTTCCTTTTTTTAATTTACCACATTTTTTACCGCCAGTAATAATAATTTTATCAATATTAAGTTTTAATTTGGCATTGACTTCGATAAAATGTAATACACTTTTTAATGACTCAATCTAGTTCAATATTTTACCTACAAAATATTTGGTTTAAAATTAAGCTCACTGTGTACCTAAATAAAATTATAACGTGTAAAAGTAAATTGGAAACGGACAAAAATCAGATAATCCTAAAACCACTTTGTAGTTTCCATTTACATCAAACTCTGATCAAATTTCCCTTTAGTATTTTTTAATGTTGCTCTATTTTCGGATTGGATTCTGAAGAACCACTTCAAAAAAAGAATCAAAAATGTATAATGTTTCATAAAAAAAGAGAAAGATATTTTTTTAGAATAATATATTAACTAAGTTTTAGGTTTTTTCCGTCGAAATAAAAATATATATAATTATTATTTTAAATTCAATTATAAATTTAAAATAAATTCATAAAACAAAACACTTAACAAAATTTATTTTATTTTTTTTAGTCAATTTATTTCTCATTTTCACTAATGTATTATTTCGGAATTCACTTTAGAACAACTTATTTTTTTTATTACAATCCACCTCAAAAAACTTCTTGAACCAACTTTTTGCAACTAAATTACTCACCTTAGAATTTCAAACTTTCCAAAACACATACTTGACACACTTTCACAATGTATTATAATAAAAGAAAAAGTTAATTAAATCCATAAATTGTGAATTCGTGAACTACGAGAAGGCACCGCTACGAGTATCGACTACGGCGTCCGAGGAATGACTGCTACGGCGTAGCAGATCACGCAACAGGCTACGCGGATCGCCTCGTACTGAAGCGTCCCAGTTAGCTGACAGTTTTACAGTCAGAGATTAAAATATTATACTTTTAATCTCCCGTTTAAAAGGAGAAAAACCTTTACCAGTTTTCTTTGTCCTTTTGTAGAAACCGGACAATATTAAAACAAAATTTCATCTAGTTTCTTTATCTCAGAGTGAATTATTCGAACTTTAATTAGATTTGACTTGAATTTTACACTTTAATTAATTAACTAAATGAATAAAAATTTACTGAATGGATGAATATAAAAATACCCGGTTTTACTTTAAAATTAGTCCAACAATTATTTGAAATCCATATTTTTCCAAACTATTAGAATCTCGAAAGCGACCGCACTTCAAGTTTTGCGGTTTTACAGGTTTGAATAACTTTGCGAGAGAGCTTAGGCAAATAATTTTTAAGTCATAAATTTGCTTACTTTGAATAAAATGCAACTTGCAACAATAGTTGTCGAGTAATTCTACTTTCTAAGAGCTTTTACGAACTCATATAAAATCATAAGAAATGGATGAATAGTGAAGTTATCGAAGTTATTTCTTACGGACCGTAATAAAAATGACCTCGTTTTATGTAGATGTCTTAAGATAGGAAGTTATTTTCCTAGCGGAAAGTGGTTTTGAATTAATAATAATAATAAATTATAAATTCTTCATTGTGCCAACAATTTATGTGTACATTTACGGCTGTTTTCAATATTCTATCTATCCCTTGTTTTGCTTACTAAAATCAAAAAAATCTATCTATTTGCACTAACTTTGATTCCAATATGATGTCGATGGATAGCCATTGTCAATCTAACGTCTTATATTCTGAGATATCAAACTATCCATAGTCTTTGATACATTATTAGAGCGCTGACTCCCAAACTAGGAAAATCTGTATGTCAGGAGTCAGCGCCCTCTCCCAGTTTATTAGCCATATAATTATACATAACATTGATAATCGTTTACATGTCAACAAGATGATATTACGGATCTCAGATGGGTAGACAGAGATTTCGTTATTATTTCCATTTAAATTATTTTATAGGCTATATATATAACATAATGCTACGGGAGCGAACCGCAAGGATTAGCTAGTAAATATATTTTCCTCTGGATTTTATATTCTGCGTTCTAATTAGTAAAAAGATAACAAATAAATAAATATTCTATAAGGTGATATAAATATAGATATTTAATACAACGCCATCTAGTTCCAAACTAAGGAAAGCTGTTAGACATACTTAAACATACTTTTTTTTTAAATAAATACATACATACTATAGATAAATTTACACCCATATAGTAGAAAATTACATGTTCCTCACATCATAATTTTCTACTCGTGGGGATCGAACCCACACCCTCCAGCGATAGACCATTGCTGTACCCACTGCGCCATCGGGTCATCGAACTATCACCATAGCTAAAAATTTTGCAAAAGATACTTATAGATACTAATCTCACATTAGTTAATTTTATTAAGTTCTTTTACAACAAAAAAATGTAACAGGGACAATAGCCAACCCTCATTTACAGTAAAATGTAAACATTTGAATCTATGGACTCGTTTCCTCTCTTTTATAGACGTATAATTTTGCTATTAATTAACTAACTACTTAGCTTTACAATTGTGCTCATAAATTTCAATGATTACTATCTTATACTATTTTAGTTATACAAATTTTATAAAGAGGAAAGGTTTTGATTATTTGTATAGAATAGGCCTCAAAACTACTCGACCAATTTGAATTAAATTTTATATAGAGATTCTTGGAAACCCTACGAATGATACAGGATTTTTATCCCAAAAATCTTATGAGAACAGGATATATACGCGGGTGAAACCGCGCAGCTCAGCTAGTTAGAAATAAACATAACGCGTAGAGTGCTTAAAGAATTCAATTAATCTGCCTTCATGTTAAGCGTCATGGTCCTTAATTTTTCGCTTTCTATAATTGTTATTATGATAAATTAATAAACTTTCAAGACACGCACCGCAGAATAAAACAGGGACGATAGCAAAATAACCCACAAAAGTGCTATTACAATTTGAATTTAGCACTAATGTAATTTGTTTGTAAAATTTTATTGTAAACTTTTAGTTCATAAAATGATTCATTCACGAGTTAAGTAGGAATGCATTTATAAACTGAGAACGTTTCGGGGTTTGATGCTATTGCACGAGTTAAGCTTCTAATGGAGGAATTTTTAAGATAATAGAAACAATAGAATTATATAAACTGCTATTTTGTTTTGTATACAGTTATTGGGGGGATCATATTTCATATTAGTGTTTTTAGTAAAAAAATCAAAAACTGCTACCATTAGCAAAGAGTAGGAATGAATTGACCAAACCTAAATAAAAAAGCGTCAATGTTCAGTTTTCTTGTACTCTTTAATAAGTATCGCGTTTAATTAACGATCTCTCAAGATGCGCAGCGCAAATTAAAAACATGGAAGATACTAAAAAATTAACTCCCAAGAGTACTCTCAGTAATCGAAATCAACTAGAATGTTTATCTTCATGAAGCTTTGTAAATTGCTAGCGAATTTATTTCACACAGATTTAATTTTGTTCCTGAAGTTTAAGCGTTAACTTTTAGTTCGTAAAACTGCACTAGAGTGATGTAAGAATTCTTGTTAAAGTGGGTATACGATATGCTTCAGGGCATATAATATAAGTATTCCTAGTATTTCTATTAAGTGTACAAGAATAATTACTGTTACTTTCTTTTTTGTAGGTATGTACAACAATGTTGATCGTAATAGAAATACACTATACTACTACACTACACAACAGGCCGATAGCTGAACAGTTGATCACAAATCACAGCTAGTCATATGACTATTTCCTAACTGAGGGTAGCTAGCTGGGTTGTGACGTCAATAAGACGTTTGAGCACCATGCATGGCGGAACTGTTACGAATGAATGCAAATACTGAATATTTATATAAACAAATATTTTTTATATTGTACTTTGACAATTGACAAGTGACATTTGAAAGCAAAGATGACAACCTAAAATTGTTGCAACATAAAACTACAATTACTTCTACAGTAAAATATCTAATGCATTTAATAATTAGAATATTAAAGATCTTATCCACGCGGCTTCGCTCTTGTAGCATAATAATATAAACTATCTATTTTAAAAAATATAGCCTATACGGATTCGGAAGAATCCCTCTAAGTAATGGTAAAAGAAATTTTGAAATCGGTCCAGTAGTTTTTAGCCTATTCAATACAAACATACAAAACACATAGGTTTCCTCTTTGTAATATTAGTATAGAAATATTGCTAACACTACTTAGCCAGTACATTTAATCTGAGTAAATTAATTCAATGAACATCATTTTAAATAAAGCATTAATGATCGATTATTTACGCTTGTTTCTTCGCTTATAAATGTCATTGTAATTAATTACCGAATCTTCAAGACACACTACAAATTAAAAATATAAAACCCACAAGAGTACTCTTACAAATCAACTAGAACGTTTATTTTCACGTAGCTTTATAAATGCAAACGAATTTATTTAGTACACAGATCTAATATGTTTGTAAAGTTTTAGGTAAAACTTTTAGTTCGTAAAATTGGTTTGCTAGTTAGTTAAGCATGTTTTTTTAAGTGAGAATAAATCTTTAGAATCTTCTTCTTTGTATAAGTTACAAGCTTTCCCGGAGAAGCTAATTAACTTCTGCAGAAGATCTAAAATATATCTACACTAATATTATATTATATTATATTATAAAGAGGAAATATTTGTTTGTTTGGTTGTAATGGATAGGCTCAAGAACGACTGGACCGATTTTATAAATTCTTTCACCATTCGAAAGCTACATTATCCATGACTAACATAGGCTATCGGCCGCTATCAATATCAATATTAATTCAATATTCTATCTATCCCTTGTTTTGCTTACTAAAGTCAGACAAATCTATCTATTTGCACTTACTTTGATTTCAATATATATATACATATATATAGACAAAAGTCATAGCAGATGTATACGACGGATACACCTGCTATGACTTTTATCTATCTATTGTCATATAATCTGATATAGCAATCTATCCATAATCATTGATACATTATTGAAAATGGCCGTATATACATAACATTGTGCTACGGGAGTGAAGCCGTGCGGATCAGCTAACGATATAAGCACAAACCACTCAATGAATTAAATAAATCTCTTTTCATATATAGTATTAAGAGTGGTCCAGTTTGTTTGTTCGCTTTTATAAGTACCATCGCAATTAATTAGCGAAGTAACAACACACGCAGCAAAAAAACATGGATAATAGATGCAAAAATCCCTCAAAATTAATTCCACTAATCTAAATCAACGAGAATGTTTATTTTCCCGAATCTTTGTAAATGCAGCGATTATTTAGTACAAATATTTTATTTGTTTGTAAGCTTTTAGTTCGAAAGTAGTTTGCCTGCATATTTATTTATTTAATCCTTTATTTTACACAGTAGCGTTAACATAACAATCAAAACTTGGTTCCGATTGGTTGATTAAAACTGAAGCATGCGTGAAAAAGCATGTCCTGAAGCATGTGTTTTCCACTTTCAAAAGCATGTCCTGAAGCATGCGTTTTTTTTTACTTTCAAAAGCATGTCTTGATGCATTCGTTTTTCCACTTTCAAAAGCATGTCTTGATGCATGCGTTTTTCCACTTTCAAAAGCATGTCTTGATGCATGCGTTTTTCCACTTTCAAAAGCATGTCTTGATGCATGCGTTTTTCCACTTTCAAAAGCATGTCTTGATGCATGCCTTTTTCACTTTCATGCATTTGCAATTAGCAAGCGAATTTATTCAGATTTGTAAAATAGTATAAAGTTTGCTTTCTTGAAATTGATTTACTCAGTATGTAAGAATAGTTTTTAAAGTGGGAAACAACTTCAGGATTTTGTACTTTTGCACTAATTTATTCAAGCTTCTTTTAGACTCCGATTAATTATCTATATTTAAAAGCAATACAAATGCAAGGCAAATGATCGTATTAAAATTCAAGATCAAAACTTTTATTTACCATATCGGCCTATAAGTGTTCATGTGCATAAGTTAAAATTATTAATATATTTTATTTTATACTAGCTTTGCCCCGCTGTTTCACTGGCATATGTTCCCTTAGAATTTTCAGGATAAAAGATATCCTTTCTCGGGTTTCAAATTTCATCCAATATGATTCACTAGTTAAGAAGAGACAGACATACATACAGAGCTACTTTTGCATATATAATATTAGTAAGGATCTTCTTCTTTGTCCTCGCCTCTTCCCGTCATACGGGGTCGGCTTTCCTAATCTTGAGGCGCCATCTGCTTCGCTGATAGGCATCGTCACTCGACAGACCTAACGCCTTCATGTCTCTCTGGACATTTAACATCCAAGTCGTCTGCGGCCTGCCTCTCCCTCTCCTTTGAGTAGCCATGGAAAGGCACTTTTTTATTACGTGATTATCGGGTTTACGCACAACATGTCCGTACCGCCTCAATCTGGACTCTGAAAGTTTCTCAGTGATTGGCGCTACTTTAAAACTGCCTCGCACATATTCATTGCGGACGTTATCCATAAGGGTGACTCCGCCTGCCCAGCGTAGCATACGCATCTCATCTCTCTCTCATGCATCTTTTTCGTAGGCCACGTTTCACTTGCGTACAAAAGGACTGGTCGTATAACAGTTTTGTAGACTTTGCCTTTGGTTCTTATAGGCATTTTAGGATCACATAACACTCCCGTTACTTCACGCCATTTATTCCAACCAGACATGCACCTATGTGATATATCGGCGTTGATTGTGCCGTCATCTGAGATGACAGAGCCCAGGTATTTAAAACTGGTAACTTTTGGCAGGGTTACACTATCAAGTGTAAGGTCTGTATTTGATAAAAGGGATTTATCGGGATTAAAATTACAAAACATGAATTCGGTTTTGGTTCTGCTTATGCGCAGTCCATTGGCTTCTAGAGATTTCCGCCACTTTTCCAGACTCTGCTGTAGTTCATGAATATTGTCTGAAATCAGAGCAACATCATCCGCAAACAGGAGATTCCATGGTACGGGTTTTTGGATTTTCTCTGTTAAATAATTGATGACAATATTGAATAAAAAGGGGCTTAAGGCGCTTCCTTGATGTACTCCCACTTTGATGACAAAACACTTGGACGTACCAGCTGGACCTCTGACATTTGTCTTTATATCACTATACATATCCATAATGACTTTTATATATAGCTCCGGAACATTCTGAGATCTCAACGCTTGCCATATTAAAGTTCTTGGTACACGATCAAAGGCTTTTTCGAGATCTATAAAGACTAGCCATAGATTTTGTTCATTATCACGTGCTTTTTCAATCACTAGCCGTATAGCGTGAATCGCGTCAGTAGTTCCTTTACCCGCAGTAAATCCAAACTGGTTTTCTATCAACATAATGTGATCTTTAAGGCGCTCTCCAATAATTCGTTCCCAGATCTTTAATGTGTGAGATGTTAGATTTATGCCACGGAAATTACTACAGTCTCTAACATCTCCTTTATTTTTATAGAAAGGGATAAGTGTACTCTTTCGCCAAGAATTAGGCATTTTTCCACTATTTAAAATGGTGTTCAAGAGCTTTGTAAGCCATAGATCTCCATCCGTTCCGAGAAATTTCCAGAGTTCCGCTGGTATATTGTCTGGTCCAGTTGCTTTATGGTTCTTCATTTTAGTGATAGCTTTTCTAACTTCAGTTGTTGTTATTTCATTTATCGGACCTAAGACCATAGGAAGTTCCATTTCTTGATGTCTTGGAAATTCTTCATTTAATAATTCATAGTAATACTCATACCATCTATCACAGATATCATTGTCGTTAGTGAGTAGAACGCCCGCTTTATTTTTAATAAATTTTGTTTTTCTAAAATCTTTACAATCATTACATCTGCGTTTTGCTACTTTGTATACATCATTACCACTAGTTGATTCTAAACATTTATAAAACTCTAATTCTGATTTTTCTTTCTCAATAGCTACCGTTCTTCTTGCATCCTTCTTTGCTTTTTTGTAATTTTCTTTATCTGTGTCCGAGCCGGAATTCTGCCACGTTTTAAACATGCGTTTCTTTTCCGCTAAGCTGTCTTTGGTGTTTTTGTTCCACCACGAGCCATCCTTTGCGCCTTGTAATGGTCCTTTGCTAATTCCTAGCTCTCGTTTGGCAGTTGTAATACAAAAATTTTCGAAGTTAGCCCAAGTATCCGAAGCACTAGCATCTTGAGGAAGATGTGAACGTAATAATATTAGTAAGGATAGTAAGGGATAAAGATTTTTTCCTTCAAATCTTCTTGTAACATTTTTTCATACTTGGATACGTCTTTGGACGGTGAACACATACAACAAAGCGCAATCGTAATCAGACGTCAAAATTTCTATTAAAATAATAATAATGAATAAATATTCAGGGGCATTTCACACTACGCCATCTAGTCCCAAACTAGCAAAGCTGAAATGTAAATTTCAGTAACTTTTTCGTAGCACAAATGTCTGGATAAATATTATTATTCATTTATATTTGCGGAGCACTACACTCGACCTCATTGCCAGATTGCCTCGTGAAAAGATGTTGGTTAAAATATATTGTCGTAATGTGAAACGTTAATAGGGCCTAATTACTTTGCTGCAATTACATAAATTAATGATTATTTTTCTTTTTAAACAATTAATGAAAAATATAATTTATTTATTATTTGCTTGAATATGGGCTGCGGTAGTCACTTACCATAAGGTGAACCTCATGCACCGCTTACCTGATCTAAGTTAAAAAAATCTACACTAATTTTATAAAGAGGAAAACTCGTTTTTTTTTGCTGGTTATGGATAGGCTCATAAACTACAGGACCACTTTTCAAAATTCTTTCACTATTCGAAAGCTACATTATCCAGGAGTAACATACTCTATATATATAACACTAGCTGCGCCCCAGGGCTTCACTCCCGTAGAAATATCGGGATGATATATAGCCTATAGCCTTCCTGGATAAATGGGCTATCTAACACTAAAAAAATTTTTCTAATCGGACCAGTAGTGTCTAAGATTAGCGCTTTCAAACAAACAAACAAACAAACTCTTCAGCTTTATAATATTACTAGTATAGATTATGCTAATAAACCGAAGCAGCGCGGATCAACTAGTAGAAAATAAAGATATACAACTTTATTGTGAACATAAATAAATTTAAACAAAACAAGTGTGGCTTATCGTGCGGTAGCGATATCTTCTAGACAACCATAGGATTAAAATTTACAATTGTGTAATTTTCATGTTAACACTAGTAATAATTCCATTTTCTGTAATGCTTTAAATTTACAGTTACAGACTTATCTTCGAAAATGTTGATCAAGACAAAATGATAAATTTAAAATATTAAATAGATAACTGTAGATATGATTTTGTCTAATTTTAGCCTGTTCGTACATTGGACCTTGTGTATATGTTATACTAATATGAAAGAAAAGAAAGAAAGAAAGAAAATTCGTTTATTGCCAACAATATAGATATCACCGTGTCCGACATTGGTGAATAATTAAAAATAATAATTATTCACCAATGTCGGACACGGTGACATATCTATATTGTTGGCAATAAACGAATTTTCTTTCTTTCTTTCTTTTCTTTCATATATACAGGGTGTCCCGTAATGAGTGAAGCATCTTTTGAGGGATGATAGCTGAGCTAATAATCTATCAAAAAAACCCAATATAGGTCATACGAAAATATCACTGTTTTTGAGATATTGAGGATTTTGTAGTTTATTCAAAAATGTTAACCTTGCCCAATGTTTTATATTACTGTGGCCGTAATTCTTATTTGTTTTTCATAATTTTTTTACTAAGTTTTCTTTATGAGTTGATTTCTTGGATACATGCATTAGATATTAATAGAAATATCAGACAACGGGAGAAAAAAATATTTATTACAAATTTAGTATAGAGTAAAATTTTGAGGTAAAATTTGATAGTCTGTGGTTTTAAAAAAATGTACTACACTGAGGCGGTCAGTGAACTTAAAAACTTCTGTATTTAATACCGATTTCAAAATGGTATAAAACTTATGGTTTTTCCTTATAGCAAAAAAATATTGCAATTTGAAATCAATTCGGGACCTATTTTAATGATACGTCCAGGATGATACTAAGAATGAAATGTTATTTTTTTACATGAAAAATAAAATTAAATGTTATTATCGGTCAATATTAATAAAAATACATAATCTGTAACGTGAAATATTATGTATAAATGCATAAATTTTCAAAAATTTTAAATAGAACCGTTATTGTACTATACCGTTGTAAACCTTTGATTTTACATGATGTGCCACATTCTACCATGGAAATAGCTGGAAATTTGAATTCAGCTCCCACTACACCTATCATCAGTTCGATAGATCAATAATTATGGACCCAGAAATCTCACGCGATGTTGGTTAGTCTCTGAAAAAATTGGCCACCATAGCTAAAATTTGGCACAAAAGTAATTGTTTTGCTATTACATTTATTTTAAATTAATAAAATAATATTTTCATAGATAAGTATTAGAGAATATTGGAGAAATGTGAGGATATTGTAATGGCATACGATAAAAGTGGACATTAAATTTCATGAAGGTTTATGCATTTATACACAATACATCACATTACAAATTATGACTTCTTATTAATATTGACCAATAATTACATTTAATTTTATTTTTCATGGAAAAAAATAACATTTCATACTTAATATTATCCTGGACGTATCATTAAAATAGGTCCCAAATTGATTTCAAATTGCAATATTTTTTTTGCTATAGAGAAAAACCATTACTTTTATACCATTTTGAAATCGGTATTAAATACAGAAGTTTTTAAGTTCACTGACCGCCTCAAAGTAGTACATTTTTTTTAAACCACAGACTAACAAATATGACCTCAAAATTTTACTCTATACAAAATTTGAAATAAATATTTTTTTTCTTCCGTTGTCTGATACTTCTATTAATATCTAATGCATGTATCCAAGAAAGCAACTCATAAAGAAAATTTAGTAAAAAAATTATGAAAAACAAATAAGAATTGCGGCCACAGTAATATAAAACATTGGGTGAGGTCAACATCTTTGAAAAAACTACAAAATCCTCAATATCTCAAAAACAGTGATATTTTCGTATGACCTATATTGGGTTTTTTTGATAGATTATTAGCTCAGCTATCATCACCCAAGAGATGCTTCACTCATTACGGGACACCCTGTATATATGTATACTTGAATCGGATATACACTGGTGAATGCTAACACAGAGACGATACAATATAATTATGTGAATGTTATAATAAATAAATAAATAAATAACATTAATAAAGAAACAGAATTACTCGGATTGCTCCGGACAAAATTACACAATAAATATAATTTGATCAAAACCTATATTATAAATAAGTGCTGCGATCTCTTCATCTCTTATTTCAATTCTAAACACCCTGTTGAATTTTGGTCTGTTTTTCTTGGTTAATCAATCTAGATACATGTCCACTCAGCAAATTAATTTTCCTTTAAGCTGAGGCTTATCCCAGCTAGTGTAATTTATGACGTCGTATGACGCTTTGACATTATGGCCCGGGAGCGCATAATACCGATTTTACCCCAATTGTGGATTCGGTTGATTTTTATAATACAGTATATTTTAGTCTCAGTATGCTCTCATACTCAGGATTAGGAATAACTCTCTATTTATTCCTGCCCCATGAATCAAAGAAAAGGATTGATAATCCGATGACAAATGACAAATGACAAATGACAAATCTTTATTTGGCATCACAAAAAGAAATATGGGGAGGGGGGGTAATATGATGCTGCAATCCTGTATTTTCAAATCAGTGTGGAGACACTACCGACAGAAATAGCTGTTATACCGATTTAAAAACGTATTATGTACTATGAAAATCAACTGAATAGAAAAAAATATCAACTTATAAAGTAATTATTTCAGCGTAGACACTAAATTTTTTTTTACACAGATATTAACAATTGGTTACACAAAAAAGAACATAAATATTATAATTACCACTTAGACTAGCAAGATAACATTTGATATCAATCGCCTGCCAGACGATATTATTATTATTCAATATCATAAAAATAATCTATAGACAAAATTACCTCATGATATAACCTATCTAGATCTTAACTATTTCGATAAGTATAGGGTTCAGGAAAATTGAAATCTATACTAATATTATAAAGCTGAAGAGTTTGTTTGTTTGTTTGTTTGTTTGTTTGTTTGAACGCGCTAATCTCAGGAACTACTGGTCCGATTCGAAAATTTTTTTTAGTGTTAGATAGCCCATTTATCGAGGAAGGCTATAGGCTATATATCATCCCGATATTCCCACGGGAGCGAAGCCCTGGGACGCAGCTAGTGATTTATATGATTAAACGAAGGATAAGACATAATAATAATAATCCCTCAGGGCACCTTGTGGCGAGGTGACGGGAAGTAGCGTTCCCACGGTCCCGAACCCTCCAGGGGGAAATGCCGTTCTTTACCTCCGACTCGCCTTTAACGGCCGGTCGGAGTGAACACTGACGAGGAACTGGTTCCCCAGCTCCGGCTTGTCTTAATCGGCCGGTAGGAGTGCGAGCATGCAGTGCATGGTGTCAAAAAGTTTGCTCCTAGGGATATTTGTAGAAAAAAATAAGGGGTACAAATTCTGAAATTTTCCAGCACACTTTCTTTCTAGGTAAACTTGTTCAGAATGTGTTGCAGAATCTCTTCACACAATAATAGTGCCAATTTAAAATAAATTTTAATTGTACCAAGAAATTTCAGTGTACCCTAAATTTCGTTTTCTTGTATTTCCGAAATTATGCAACATTAGAGCATAATTTTAATTATGGTTGTAATGTTAAGTCGTCTTTACAGTTTAAAGCAATTTGCAGCCCCTATTTATTTATTCATATAACTTTGCATGGTTTACAGTGATCTTATTTTGGATAATGTTCGCATGTTTTGCCACTTATTATACAGCATGCAAAATATTAGTTTTATACAATAAAAAGAGAAACAAATTAATACAAACATAGTATAACATAATTTTTAAATCATCATATGGAATTATACAATTTAAAGTCATCCTAATATTATACATTAATACATTGATAATATTCTAGTACATTTTATAATCAATATTCTCAAAGTCCTTTATGCTGTAAAAACTACGTTCTCTGAGCCATTCATACAGTCTAGTCGTGAAATTTCCAATTGTAAGTATCTTTAGTTTTTTTGGCAGGTGATTATGCAATCTAACACACATACCAACACAATTTTTACTGATTTTTGCCAATCTAGGATAGTCCTCAAAAACGAGTCTATTTGGATCTCTCTGATTGCGAGAAGTAACGTCACATGCCTTTTTAAAAAAATAAGTATGTTTATGTACAAATACACACACATCATAAATATACAATGAAGGAAGTGGCAATAAATTCAGTGTTTTAAAGACTGGCCTACATGATTCGTCTGGTAACATACCACACATAGCGCGAATGCATTTCTTTTGGGCGATAAATGCTCTGATCTGGTCGGTGCTATTGCCCCATAAGACGAGTCCATAGTGAAGGATAGATTCGACGTACGCGTGATATGTAATAATTGCGGTCTTTAAATTGGTAAATTTTTTGACTTGTCTTAGGGCATAAACAAACTCATTAATCCTATAACCTAATATCGGTAAACAAACTTAAAAACTAATGAAGTCTAAAATCACCAAATTGTTATTTTCAAGGGAACTATGACTTCGACCGAATTCTAAATAGGCTCATAAAAAAGTTTGATTTTAGCTCTATCAAGTCTGAATAAATGAGCGAATTTACTTTCTTAGGTTTGAAGAGAAATTAATTTTAAAGATAAATTTTAGTTTTCGGTACACAAAATTTGGCTTATGCTTTCTCGAAAACTAGTTTACTGAGCATGATGGGAGTTTTACTCTCGCTGATGGTATAGAATGCTTTGTATTATTATGACGAAAAATGGGCATGTCTGATTTTAAGGGGTAAAAAAAACACTGTGCCACGGGTAGAAATGGGGTGGCGAGACATGTATTCTAACCCGTCACCACACGGGTAAAGTTTATACTTATATTAGAAAAGTTAGTTCATTACAATGTCTGTCCTTTTCTGTCACTAGTACTTTCCCTATCTACGCTCTGATTCTTACAACTGTATTCACAAACAATACATATGTAAATTAGGAAGGAACACTAAGACGTAAGGCATTTCTCAATGCGTTCCAAAAAGCAAATCTTTAATTCAAAAACAACAAAACTTATACGACATTTGACCAACCGCCCTCGAGATTGTCTCTGAATAGGATTATGGGTCCAGGGCCCCAAAAAATAATTCAGGGACAACGTTGCGAAAACTCACATTTTGTTTTTGAATGTGTTAAACTCAAGCTACGAACATTTTTATGGGAAGACCCTGTATACTGAGATACAGTTTTTTAACTATTCAGAATACAGGTGCTCATCACAAGTATAATTGTAAATTTAATTTGCTCCTATATAATTAATTGAAATGTACAACCTTATTTTTGATAAATAAATGAATTTATTTATCTATTTATTTACTAGCTTTCCGCCCGCGGCTTCGCACGCGGGGGCTACTAATTTCTGTATTTTTTAGAGGCGCACAACAAAAGTTAAAAAAAATTACGATCGCAGAACCGCTGATATATGCGCATGTCTACAGTGTTTTTTATAATTTTCTATGGAAATAGGTTTCACCAAAATCTCAGAGTGCACGCGCCTCTTCCAAATACAGAAAATTGTAGCCGACGCGAGCGAAGCCGCGGGCGGATAGTTAGTTATTTTTTGAAGGTTTTTGAGAATTTATTGCATGTTTTTACCGTATCTATACGTTAAGAGTATAAAAAGACATGACCGCGCGTCAACCAAAATCTCACATTGTCACGTGGTATGACATTTCCACGACTTTAGAAGCGTATATTTCAAAAAATATTTAATTTAGTAAAAAACGCATTTAGAAACCTCTATTTCATTTTTAAAAACCTATCTAATGACATCAAATTTAATGATGTACTCGCAAATTTATTTTTTTACCCTCTGTTTACATGTATGGAGAGCCACCCCTAAAATTATTTTTTTTAAATAAAATGTAGCCTATAAGTTGCACCTAATATTGGTCTATCAGCATGTACAATTTTATCAAAAACTGCCCAGTGGTTATTACGTGATTGACGAACATACAAACAGATAAACAGACAAACAGACAAACAGATAAACAGACAAATAGATAAACAGACAAACAGAAAAAAAAATTCTAACTATGGTTTTGGTATGTATAGAACATACATGTTGCATACCTATTACTCTTTTTGAAAAATATTCAATGTACAGAAATGGTTCGGTTACTGTTTTATTATATGTATAGATTTGTTATGTTACATCTGACCCCTATGCTTGCTTATTTTTAAATGTGTTTTCCTCGGTTTATTTCTATGCACTCAAACAAGGCTTATAAATGGATTAACTGATATAAGCATTGCAAATTACTCACTCACAAACAGATGATAATCGAGCGATAACGTAAAAACCTGAATATTTTTGTTTTCCATCTATTATTATTTTACTGATTCAATGTAGATTTTTTATGATATTTGTCTGTCTCGATGACTAAGATTATTTTATAAGTTTTATATAAACTAGGTAACTGTGTTTGACATGCATCTTGACTAAAATTCCAGTCTGGAATTCTTTAACTCATAATATTTCATAGAATTAAAACTCTTTTTTACACTATTTCTACATTTATTAATACACTCTATTAAATTTCCAACTGGTTTCGAACAATCATAGTCAGGTAGTAAACAAATCATAAAAATATACAATTTTGTTGGTAGAAAGATATGCTGTGGCATAGATAAGTCACAAAAATATATCTATTAAATATTATAAAATGCATTTCCATCAAGAAGTGACAATACAGTCTATCGAGTATATCTTTAACTTCATTGAAGAATATATTGAGGATAAACATGGCATGTATCAGCTAATTCAAAACCGGACAGTTGTTAGGCGGCTAATGATTGTACAGTTTATACTTATATTTGTAAAATAAACCACATATTTTAAAAGAGAAACTATCCAGTTTCTTGCCGGTATCTTCTCTATAGAAGCGACTTTCCGAACCGGTGGTAACTTAAAAAATGACTATTCATAAGTACTTTGTAAAAAGTTTACATGAATAAAAATATTTTCTATTATATTCTATTTTATTCTATTCTATAATTCTCCATAACAGTCCTGGTCAGGTTAGCGGTGTTAGTATACCCCAAGCTTCCGGGACAAGGTTTAAAGCCTGTCTTTCTCAAAATTGGAATAAAATTCATACAAATTTCGACGAAAACGTGTTCGCTACGTTCTTTTGCTGTACCGCCGGATAATGAGAGTAAAGGAATATCCTCGTTTGTGTACAGACCTTTTTACTATAGTATCTACTGAGCAGTTGTCTACAGATTGGTCTCCATAATCGAAATTCGGAATGAGACAGATATTCAATTTCGATTTTTTTATACTTAGTTATGTATTTAAAAAATAGTTCATACGTGTGTATTTATAAAGGAGTGTAATTTCAGGCGTCGTAATCAAATATATTAGTATAAATAGGCTTGCTTGGAGGAAAATCACACATAAAAAATACAATAATCAGATTAAATTAAAATTATAAATTTAATTACTATGCCAAATTTCAGCCCAATCCGTGCAGCGGTTTGCTTTCTGCGTTGATAGTTAACTTTGTCAGTCAGTCACCTTTGAGTTTTATATACAATAGATAGTGTTAGGTATTCACTTAGGGGACAAGCAAACAGCATCGATGCAGTTTTAAGACTACTTTATTCGCGTACCCTCTATACATTTATAACATTTCCTCCACCTTAAACTAAGAACAATTTAAGTATATAATAACAACTAAACATCGAATCGAGGGGTTACCTCGCGCCTGCGAGGAACCACAGGCACGTTCGGTGGACTACTATACGTTTCCTCCTCCCCTGCCTCTTCTCCCTCGACACCAGCAGTACTGAGTGGCGAGGAAGAACCTGCACTCGTAATATCAGGAATGACATCTGAGTTCCAACCTGAACTTGGGCTTGTTGATATTCGAGGCCAGATTTGGTCCACGTGCCGATTTACCATACATTTTAATTTTGGTACAAAAACAGTATACAAATGAGCGCCTTTTTTACCACAAATAATACCTTCGAGCCAACGAATTGTCTTATTATTTATATTATGACTTAACCAAACAAGTTCATTATTTTTGAATGTTCTAAAAAATTTTTTCCAGTTACTAAAATGTCATCGATCAGGTAAACAAGCCCTTCTATGCCTGCCAGTAGGTACACTATCCATCGCGCGTTGAAAAATAGACGGTGCAGATGCGAGACCAAACACTAGCCTGGTGTAATTGAACAACCCACGATGCGTATTAATGCAAGTATAATTTTGCGATGAAGCATTTAAAAAAAATTGATTATATGCATTTGATAGGTCTAGTTTACTAAAATGTATACCTCCATTTAGCTTAGCAAACAAGTCTTTAACCGTAGGTAACGGATACTTATCCACGATAAGCTGTTTATTAATAGTGACAGAATAATCTGCACATATCCTGAGGCCCCCGTCTTTTTTTAAAACAGGTACAATCGGGGACGCATAATCAGAATGTTGTACAGGCCGGAACACCCCTATATCCACGAGCCGGTCAAGTTCTTTATCAATTTTATCCTTTAAAGCGTACGGAACCGACCTGACCTAGCTTTGCAAAATATAGGCTTAGAGTCTGATTTTAATCGCAATTCGACGTGAAACTTATTAAATGCCCCTAATTTATCACAAAATACCTTATGGTATTTCGTAATAATTTCTTGAACAACACTATTACTATCATATAATGCGTTAACGGCGGGCGCAAACTCCAAATTAAAACACCTAATAAAATCGCGCCCTAAAAGTGGGGGTCCCCCATTAGGTACAACAAATATGTCTAGTGTATGCGTGGTATCATTGTAACTAATCGGTAACTGAATAATTCCGCGTGTTACGATCATAGCCCCGGTATAACTTAGTAATTTTTTATTAGACCTCAACAATGGAATATTAAAGAAATATTTTTTGTACGTATGTTCCGAGATGACGCTTACGCCTGAACCGCTATCTATCTCAAATTCTAAAAACAAATCACCAATGCCCACCTTTTGCGTCATAGGCTTGCCTTTGTGACACTTTATATTGTAAAATAACTCACCGTCGTCTCCGTCGTCCATGTTACCTTCAGAGACGAATTTTATTTTACACATCCTGCCCAAATGACCTTTACGTTGACACTTTTTGCATTTGTACGACTTAAAACGACACTGATCGGCTGTATGATTATTAAACCCGCACACACTGCACTTTTCTTTTTTGGAAATCACTAATACACTATCTTGGAACATTGAAGAAGCGCCCGGAACGCCCATGCTCATGGGCACTGCAGCCGCCGACGTGGCTGCCTGGCGCGCACACCGCACGCTTTCCGCCAAGTCGATCGCCTTCGTTAGGGTTAACTCTCGCTGGTCTTGAGCGAACAACTTGTCACGCTCATGCCCCGGCGCCATGCCCATGATGAAGCGATCTAGAAGTGCCTCTTCCAAATTTTTAAAAGCGCAATGTGCCGCTAATCCTCTAAGCCGAGCTGCCCATTGAGTGTGACCTTCCCCCATTTGTTGCATGGCCGAGTAAAAAGTAAATTTTTCTGAAAAACCAACCCGCTTGGGCGTAAAATGGTCGTCCAATAATTTTAATATTTCTTCGTATTCAACATCTTCAATTTTATCCGGCAAAGCTAGATCACTTGCCAGTTTATATGTGGCTTCGCTTAGCGCACTTAATAATATCGCCCTTCGTTTGACCTTTCCTTTGTCCACGTTGTCGATGTCATTGGCGATGAACCACTGGTATAGCCTCGACTTGTAACTGCTCCAGTCTTGGGATACATGATCGAACGAAGAAAGGAAACCGAAAGTTGTACCCGAAGCCATAATAAAATTTAAAATCGCGTGATTTATTTAACCTCGTCGCCACTGTTAGGTATTCACTTAGGGGACAAGCAAACAGCATCGATGCAGTTTTAAGACTACTTTATTCCCGTACCCTCTATACATTTATAACAGATAGGTTTCCAAAAGCCCTATTATTTCGTGAACAACGTCTCAATTTCCTGTCAAGCAAATATAATAAAGAAAAAGATGCGCACAAAGGAAGTATACGGTATAATGGGAATAACGTATATTTATACTTAAACCTTTGTAAAGGGAAATTAAAAGAAAAACTAAATACAAAGGGAATAATATTAAAATAAATTAATATTAACATTACGCCTCTAGTTACAAACTAAGAAAAGCTTGATAAATAATAAGTATATATAAATAAAAGATAGATTTTTATATAAAAGTTCAACATACGAGTATTATATGTGTCTATGTCTTTAACGCCTAAACCACTGAACTGATTTAGATGAAATTTTGTACAGAGATTCATTGAATCCGAGATAAAGGACTGCTTCTATCCCGGAAATCCAACGAGAGCTAGATATATAGGTGGGTGAAACCGCGTGACACAGCTAGACTTTAATCTATACTTCTATCCTAATATTATAAAGAGGAAATTTGTTTGTTTGTTTGTATTGAGTAGGGTCAGTAACTTTAGGGCAGATTTGAATGAAATTTTGTATAGAGATTCTTTGAAAGAAATGACATAGTTTTTTTGTCCCGAAAATCCTACGGGAACGGGATATATACTTGGGTGAAACCGCGGAGCTCAGCTAGTAGAATATAGAAGGATAAACGTACAAACGTTCTAGAGCATTATATAAATCTATTTTATGATAATGTTTGATAATTTCCTTCCGATAATCACACACAAAAAAGGAAAATATATTTATATGGTGTGCCCTAATTAATTACTTCATTTAGTGTATAGTTAACGTGAATACATGCTGGTAAGTTATTTTTTTATGAATTCCTCTTTTTGCTAAAAAAAAAACAATTAGAAAGTCTATTTCGAATCTAGTTCTTAATTATAATAAAGTTAATTGAAATTACAATCAAAAGCTCATATTATTTATAAATAAAATTTATTTATTTAAAATTGAGTTATAATAAAATTAATTCAAAACTTCAAACAAAAAATAATATTGTTTATAAAAACAAATGTACATTTATATGATTAAAACGAGTTTTTATTTTGGATGACAATGAAATATCATTGGTTTATTCCTTATCATTTTATGTTCAAATAAATAAATAAATAAAAATTATATTTTAATACAAACAAGGATTTCTCTAAAACGTCGAATATATTTTACGGCTATAGGTATTTTTACATGGAAATGATATAATAGCAACAAACAAATTAATAAATAACAATGAATAAAAAAACATTTTGTCCCTGCTCCCGATATAGTATATACAAAACAAAAATATAAATTTTGAAAAACCAAAAAAAAATAAGTGAATAAGTGATTCGAAAAAGGATAACATGATTTAATAAACCCCTGCTTTAAATATTTTTCGTGACGAGAGAAAAAAAACCGAGATTGCCTACCTAAGAAAATTCACCAATCAAATCAAAACTCATCACTGAAAACCCCATGAAAATCGGACTAGTGGTTTTGGAGATAAATATTAAATAGTAACATTGAATTGCACACATAAATAGTAATTAATTATCTCCGTTCCGTTGCGTTGCTTCATACAATTTGGTGCTTATTCATTTTTTGTATGCGTAGTACCTGAGTAAAGAGATAATTGAAAATGGCAATATTTGTAATATTCCCTTTAACCGGGTTGAAAAATATATTTTGGGCATTTTTCTAGTTGTCAAGGTGTGTCCGAATTACTCTTAAAAACTTAAACATCGGCTTGCCTTGGTAATTTGGACACACACACAGTTATAGAAACCCAAATTATGCTCATTGCAAAAGAAAACAATAAGCATCTTTATGTGATGTGAATGCATAGAAAAATACTCAATACAGCTTCTCTCATTCAATTAATTAGTTTCTTTTATTTCTCTTCATGAAATAATACCGCAATACAATGCGAAAGCTTTTATTTTCGACTTGTCTGTGATTTTTTATACGCAGTGAAGTGAACGTAGGTATACCTGTATTTCATTATAACATAGTAATATTAAAGTTTGAAAAAAGCCCCAGGGCTATGACAAATTCTGTACACACTGGGAAGTAAAAATCAAGGCTTTTGAAAGAGAGAGTGTGTGTTCATATTTCACATTTATAGTAACAATTTTTGTTTTGTGTTACGAAACATTTAAAATGCAAAACATTATACATATCTAACATACTTTTTTAAATTTCACACTTACAAATTTAGGTCATTCTTAAAAGACGTGTCTCAACATGAACAGAAAATGTCGACATTTATCGAAGGAGATTTGGGACGCTGTCTTTGTGACAGAGTCAAGCAACGACTGTATGTATTCTTTAGACTGAGGTTATATTTTGCAAAATATACGTAGGAAACGAATGCATAGCTGCTGCTTTACTGACTAACTCACTTTTATAAATTCCTTAAATTGGCTAAAAATTGTTCAATAATATTGCATCGATATTAAGTACTGCAATTTAAGGCAATATAATTCCTTTTTATAGCTTAAGAATATCTATATAATTCAAAATAAAACTTTATCAAGAAGCATACGTTCTAATGACGAAGAAGCATTTTGTATAAACTTCTGGTAGCTTCATTTAAGTTTTCAAAGTATTACAAGCTTTTTCCCAGAGGCTGTTTTTCATACAAATATAAAATAGTAGTTTGTGATAACTTTCAGTCATAGACTTTTCAGAAAAATAAGCTCATATTTTTTCTATTGTATTCTTTAGAACTAGGTTGAAATGCCGATCTTATTAAAGGTATAAATTACAATCAATCAATTGAAGTAATATTATGTTTGCGTAGCGAAAACATTCAAAATCTTTGATATTCAAAGGTAATCTTTCTACTCGGATCTTTTCTTGCGAGGATGACAATATCCACTAACGGGAGGCAAAATGGGAGAAGCATCAAGTTTTCAGCATTTCTCAAACATCTCCCCGAAAACGGCCCTAGTTCTCTCTTAGTCAAGATTATGAAAATTTATGTTAGTCCTAAAACTCCCGTAAAATTTCAAAATCCTAAAGAGAAAATAAATGAATACTACAGCACTTGAATTTTTTGATAAAAATAAAGACAAACAAACTAACGTTCTTGATTATATATTATGATAATTCTTGATAAAATTTTTCCGATAATAATTGTAAAATGGAGATAATATACTTATATGGTGTGCCCTAATTATTTATTTCATTTAATATATAGTTCACGTGAATACATGCCGGTAAGTTTTATAATTAGGTATTCAAACTGATGTTTTCTACGTACATAGAAAAGAATCATTTAAAATAGTCAGAAAAGCAGCAACTTTGCTTGTTTCTTTCGTACATAATGCATATCATTTCAAATGACTCATTTGTATGTAGAAGAATTATGTATTTATTCGAAAGTTAATTAACTATATAATCAAGGAAGAAAAAGTAAGCAAAGTTAATGCTTTTCTGAATATCAGACCCTTAAGGAGTTAAGCCATATTCCCACCGTCTTCTATAATTCTTACCAATATCTATTTTGTATACTTTCATTGCACCAGAATAAAAAGTGATGTATCTCATAAAATTTTGAAGTGTTTAGACACCCTCGGCCTCGGTCTTATTACAAAACACGGTCTAAGTAAGTCAGGTTTAAACCTGGACTAAATAATTATTTGTCAAACCGTTCCGTTTTGACAATGTAACAAATTTAGATGAGCAATTAAGCAATAAATTTCTTTTTTTTTGTTCCGTTAAAATATACATATTATTATCCCATTTTATTCTTTTCAACATGACTTGACAAATAATTATTTAGACCAGGTTTAAACCTGGCTTACTTAGACCCTGTTTTGTAATAAGACCGCCTAAGACTTAACGTTGAAAGCAAATTGTATAGTATTGAAGTAATAGACCAGACTTTAAATAGTGCAAACGGATTTGAATTCATAGCCTTACATGGCTACTCTTCCAGGATAGTCTACTGCATTTTATTGACTTATGCTCCAGTTCCTATAAAAATAAAACGAGTCGTTTTACTTAAAGACAGTTTAATATCCTACCAGACGTATGTCAAAAGCGTTTCTATAATAAACGTTTTTTTTTTTTTTTTCTTATGAGAAGTCCTCTTGGAAGGATCCCTCATTTGTATTGCAATCTAGCCGTATTGGCTAATAAGCAATTTAACTCTAACTTAAATTTCTAATAAAAGTTTTTAAGAAAATGTCCAGCGACTTATTTCTTATTGTCTATATTAAATGAAAGACACTGTCATATTGTGTTCTTTACACTGCACTTCACTGCACTTATTGTTATCTTTTAACTACACTAACTCAAAAGGTTTAGTTCTTTTCAGTCTTCTCACTATGTCCGTGTTATTAAGGAGCTGAGCTGCCTCGATATTCACGTGTTGATGAAGTCTGTTTTCATGAGCTTCGGCATATTTTTGTCTAATAGCGACAACTGGATCCACCTTGAGGTCCCGATGGAGGTTGTCGTTTTTAATGTACCAGGGTGCATTTACAATGGCCCTAAGCACTTTATTTTGGAAGCGTTGTATTATGTCTATGTTAGTTTGTTTGGTACAGCCCCATAACTGGATACCATAGGTCCATAATAAACGTGACGTTAACATAACTGCCAAAACTTGGTTCTGATTGGTTGATTAGAACCGCCCGTTATGGAAACCATTCGTTTGTATTATACTATGACGTCCCGTCGTTTACAGGAACCGGGCATTAGAATATATTGCTTACGCGTAGTAGGAAAATGTTTTATCTAACGGAGCGCATTTTCCGGAAGAATCTAAAACTATGAAGACCTTTTTTGAACGTAAATGAACTATCATCTATGATATGTTGAATGAATTGATAGAAATTTATTGGTTTTATATTAACAATATTACGGGCATACTGACGAGAACTTTTCTATAATTCTTTTTTAACATAATATAAGAAGGTGAACATACACTGAGTTTAAATTAATTGTACTGTTGTATGAATCTTACGTTTATAGGTATGAACAGTTGTAATCCCAATAAGAAAAGTCACAAATAATATATATTAAAAATTTAAGTTGTTTTCCTGATAAATAAATATATTTTTTTGTTTTTCCTTTCGCTCAATAAAACGAATGTATACTTAATATAAAGCATTTATTGGTGGAAAAAATTGTTACACAAAAAGAATGCTAAAATATAAAGTGGAAATAGTCTTTACAAAGTATTTAATTCAATATTTAAAATCGATTTTATAAAAGAAATAATATGAATTTTTTTCCCATCAAAAAGTATAGACTCGTTTTATCCAAAGTTGATAAACTGTGATAAGATTAGGATTAAATATTATTCTGATAGCGTTGACACGAGAATTTCGTATCGGTTTAAGATTACAAAACAGGTACTTAATAATTTAGTAGAAAACAAATATTTATTTGGATTTTATGCTTCGCTTGCCTGCTGTAGCATAAAAAAATAGCAGATGGTTAGAAATTTTTTGCTTATATAGTCGTCAAATAACTACCAATAGTTATTTTCTTATAATCGGACGCCTATGTCAAAGGGCACACAGGAATAAATCACCAAGTTAATATATGTATAAACTTATAGTAATATTGTAAAATTTCCTGAAAAAAGGGCTAAATAAATGATACAAAGTTATTTTCTTAGATAACCCAGGAACTTAAAAATATCAGTTTTGAAAATAATGCTATATTTATTATGAGTACATTTTAATCATACATTATAGCAAACTTAGTTGTTGACCTCATTGTTCGTAATTTTTTCTATCTAAATATATAAAACTCAAAGGTAACAGACACACATAGATCTATATTGATAGATGTGCGTTGTCACAGCCGAAACTGCTGGACCGATCAGACTGAAATTTGACATGCAGGTAGATGTTATGACGGAGGCATTCGCTAAGAAAGGATTTTGATCAAATCCTTTAGAAACGGGGATTACAACATTTGACAAAAATCTCGGGGATGAATTCTACTTTTAAAACTTTACTGAACTCACTCATTTAACGTCATCCCCTATACTTACTTTGATATGCATTATATAAAGCTACCTTTAAAATCACCAAAATTTAATAGGTCTACTACTAGAAATTCCGTGACCTACATTTGCCCTATAAGAAATATGAAACTGAATTAAACCAATTGTTTCAGCCATGTATTCACTAATATTCCTGACGCTGTTGGGAACAGCATTCTCGGTTCCCTTAATTCTAGACAGCAGCGCTCAGTATGGCCACTACAGGCTTCCCGGAGAATCGCACCCAACATTCTACGACGTTCGTCTCTACATCAACCCAGATTTCCATGATAACTTCAATGGCAGCGTCTCCATTCGAATAATACCAAACAACAATACCAACGAAATTGTCTTGCATGCTATGGAAATGTCCATCAATTCGATACGATTGGTCAGCGATAATTCAGATGTTGATCTGTTCCAAAGTTTTTCTTTGGCATCAGATGACACTCATTTCTTGAGGATCCAATCGAACTCGCAGTTGGTTGCTTTGCAGCCGTATGTCGTACATATTGACTATACTGCACAGTACGCTGAAAACATGTTTGGTGTTTACGTATCTACCTATGAGCAGGAAGGTGTTGGAAGAGTGTGAGTATTTAGTTTATCTTCGGAACTCTGTTTAGATCGGGTGCCACTTATCAATGTTATTTTGTAAGCCAATGATGTATAATGTTTGTGTTATTTGTTTGATAAGAAATAAATAAATTATTATTATTATTATCTTATTAGGTCAATTTTATATGCTTTGATATAATTCAAAAGTAGAGCTAAGCTAAAAATGAAATGTGGCCACATAAAATTACAAAACTACATCATATATTAACACATTCTTCTCAAATATATGCAACTTACATTTACAGTAAAGAAATAAATAGACAAATAGATAGAAAATTTGATTTTAATATATAGGCAAGAAAATTCAGATTTTTTTAGAGAACCTTGGGATAGTCTGAATCAGCGCTATTCTTGATCGGCGCAAGTGAAATTTCCGTATAAAATCCATACAAACAACAAAATATTAAATTCAAAAACAATTTAATTTGTGCTTAGGATAGGTTATGTTGTTCTTACATTTTTTTACAGTAAACATTGCAACGTATCTTATACTCGAACATAATATTCTGATCTCGGTCTTAAGATCAATTCTATACTTGCTTTATTATGAGTAACGATTACTTATAAACCTTAAGATACACAAATCCTTACATAACCTATATAATTTCATTAACCTCTTTCAGGAATCTTGTGACCTCCCAACTACAGCCGACGTTTGCCCGCCGCGCGTTCCCTTGCTACGATGAACCGCAAATGAAGGCAGTATTCAGAACCACCATCTACGCCCCACCAGCGTTTAATGTCGTCAGAACTAACATGCCAGAGAGGAATGACCTATTGAAGTAAGCTTAACAGTAAAATTTGTTAAGTAAAAAGTTTAGGCTGCGGAAAACCATTCAAATAATTTGCTAAGTCGTGTTTATTTGACGTATAATCAATCTTTTAACAAAATTTTAGAATATGTTTGAAGCCGCGCGTCTGCTGGTTTCATATAAAGTAATTTTTCCTTTACAGACCAGAAGTTGAAGGGTTCCGCAAACACGAATTCCAAGATACCGTCGTACAATCCAGCTACCTATTGGCTTACCTGGTCTCAAACTTTGAGTATGTCTCCAACGAACAAAGCCCAATCTACCAGGTCCCATTCAGGGTGTACTCTAGACCTGGAACGAGGGACACTACAGCATTCGCTATGGACTTCGGACAAAGGAATATGATGGCCCTGGAGAATTATACTGAGTTCCGGTATGCCCTGCCCAAGCTTGACAAGGCTGCGGTTCCTGACTTCGCTGCTGGTGCTATGGAGAACTGGGGCTTGGTCATTTACAGGTAATAATAATCCTTACGTTACTAATATTGTGGATGCGAAAGTAACTATGTCTATCGTTCTGTATGCCTGACTCCTTTTCGCTTAAACCACTGAGATCGATTGAAACCTGAGAAAGGATACAGGATGGCGTTTATCCCGGAAATGCAATAGGAACAAGAAAAATAATTTGAACGAAAATAAACGAACGAATTTTGTAGAGTTTGATGGAAATCTCAGTAAAAAAAATAGGTTTCAAAATACGCGGGTGAAATCGCGGGGCACTAGTATCAAAAAAGTATAAAAATAAGTATACAATTAGTATCGTAAATCTTCCTAGTGTCGTAAAGTTTTACGATTAGCTAGTTAGCTAGTCTTTCTCAAACACCTATCATAATCAGTAATAATTTTTCAAATCCGTCTAGTTGTTTCGCAGATTAACGCGTTTAAACAAACAGTTCCGCTTTATAACTTTAAAATAGAAGAAAGTGAATTAATGATCTTTAATCTCGATATTTTCATTGAAAAAAGGAAACATTAAGTATGTAAATCACATGTCCGCAAATAAGTAAAAGTACTCAATTGTACATTTTATTCGATGCCATTTATTTCGAATGAAATGAATGGCTCTATTCAAGTGCTGAACGAAGGAGTGTTATACAAAGTGAATTGTAACTAATGACCTCTGACTATATCAACTTGAAAGCGTCATGAAACGTCTTTTTCCACAGTAAATGAGCCTATTACATACAGATAACATTCAGTAACAGTAACCTTGTAATATACGTACTTATTTAATAATTGAACGCTGTTGTTGATACATACATTTAAGTTGATGAATAAAGCAAGAAAAGGCTCATTCTTATTAATATCATCTATGCATATAATAAAACAGTAACCAGATCATTTCTGTACATTGAACTAGATAACTGATAGTCGTCCAGGGGATCCCAAACTTTTTCAATCCGCACTTAGGAGTGTGGTTATATGTTCAGACGCCCTAGTGTCAACAGTTTCAAATAGGATTAAGGGGACAGATAATCGCGACGAATCAATGGGGGGAGGGGAAGCAATGAAATCGTCGCGACGCCCCTTTAAACTTCCTGTGACGCACAGTTGAGGAACCCCAGTGATAGACAATATATCCACTTGTTTGCCTAAAGTTTTCTATATCACTTTTTACGCTTTCACGAACCCACAAAAATACCCATGACTTAGATGACCTATTAATAACAACAACCATCATAAAATATGTATAAAGATAAATTCCTACATGCATGCGTTCAGTATACATTAAACCGAAGTTTGGATTGTCTAGTGTCTGCCTCGTTGGTCTAGTGGTTGCATCTTTGACTATATTTCGAGGGGTCTCGGGTTCGAATCCCGGGGCCAAAAAAAATCTCCTGCGCAGCTGACTAGTCTCTGTTGGGATTGGCCACCATCTATTATTATTATACATGAAACGAACACCCATATTCTAAGAAGTTACCTTAATACTCCTCCACTCAACCACAGCTAAGGTTGCGTCAAATATGACGTTGAGAAATATTATTTGGTATTCTAAGTTATAAGTTTGACATAACTGCAGTATCCACCAAAGAGGCCGAATATCGACTGAGGTTCAGTGGAGTCGAAGGATGCTCAAGGTACGTATTAGAATACGGGTGTTAGTCACGTAAAATAATCTCCTATTTTTTCTTCCAGAGAAGTGGCTCTCCTGGTAACAGACGGAGTGACCACAACAGCGACCAAGCAAAACATCGCCCGGATCATCTGTCACGAGAACATGCACATGTGGTTCGGAAACGAAGTCAGTCCACAGAGCTGGACCTACACCTGGCTGAACGAGGGCTTTGCCAACTTCTTTGAAAGCTTTGGTACTAATATGGTGAGCGAACGAATTCGATACATAGTATCTAATCTTGTGTTTGTTTTAACGCGAGTACTTTCCATTTTAAATAAAATACTTTTAAAGGATTTTAAACGCGGTTTATTATACATTATTTGACATTATTATTTAACCCGACGTTTCGAGAACTTTACAGCGAGTGTGATCGCGGAAGTCTACTTGAGTGTTTCAAAAATTGTGTGTAAAAAAATAATTAAAACCCCATGTCAAGCATACCAAAAGACAAGAGGACACTGTAAGCCAATATTGCAAGAATCCGAGCCAATTTTCCAAACACCATCTTCGTGGAAATAAGTGAAGGTAGACACACAATTTTTGAAACACTCATGAAGACAACTTTCATCTAAGTCTCCCGTGACCACGCTCGCTGTAAAGTGCTCGAAACGTAGGGTTAAATAATAATGTAAAATAATGTATCATAAAACGCGTTTAAATCCTTTAAAAAGCATTTTATTTAAAATTCGATACACTAAGCTCTTTTATGAAAGAAAGAAAAAAATACTTATTTACTAAGATAAGTAGCACCACGCGTAAAAAAATATTTACATACTAGTTTCCAAGGAGATAACCATAAAAAAAATAAAAACCATTATTTACTTATTATACTATGGTAAAAATTATAATAGTATATATTATAATTTTTTATACACTTTCACTCCAACTATGGCAAGAGGGGCCACTAAAAATCAGCGCTTCGGCCGTCAATGACGCCGGTGCATAAGCTGAGTGGCCACCTCATTTAGCTCTGCAATACTGCACAGTCGTGACATAGGCGTTATGTTGGTATATCTATAATGTCTTCTGTGCTGTTGTAGAGATAAATAAATGATGTTTCTTTCTTTCAATCATTTGTCACTTAACAATATTAATAACTTATGAAATATATGTTAATACTTTAATGTAAAAAAAATATTTTATTGTCGGCTTTATATTAATCCAATTAAGGTTCAAAAATAATCATACACAGTCAATAAATTTAATAATACGATACACAGTCACAAAATTAAAATCACAATGCCAACATTTATTCTATTGAATTTATTTTCTTCTCAATATTTTCAAATAGAAAAGATAAAGAATATTTAAGACAGTACAATGATTTATGATTTTTTTACGCAAATCAGACGAACTGGTGTTTCAAACTTTTGGCACGGAGATACATTCGTACAGATGTTTCGTTGTTTTAGTACTTAGGGATCATGGATAGTCAACCTTTTCTGCCCGGGACATAATTAAAAACCTCACAGTAAACTTAAAACTACATTCCAGCTTTAAATCTGTTTATCAATTTTCGAATTTAGTATCTTTAATAATATCATGTTCATCGACTGGGGGTTTTGCAAAACTATTACAGGGCTGATAAGAAAACCGCTAACGTGATCCATTCGTTAGATTATATTAAGAGTAAATTCGGGCAAGCCTTTTTTATAATAATTTTCTATAATGCTTTGACAAATTATTATGATATATTTTGTGAGTGTGATTTCTTAAAGTCACAGCATATTATAAACACAAATGTCAATTTTATATAAATCTATTTAATATTTTTACGTGATGTGTGTACCTGACATATTCTGAATGTCCTGTATTTTTACAAAAAGCAAGCAAATAACTCGTGACGCATTTATTTTCACTAAGTGAGTGATAAGCACTTATTATGTAGTTCATTTGTTTGTTTGCCAATACAAAATATAGGAACAGAAAAACAGAGAGTAAAAACCACTCACATTTTGTAAAACATACAGAATAGAGCCAGAAAAGAAAAATCATTCATGAATAATGCTGACATATTTAAACATACTTCAAGAGGTTGACGACTGCTGACCTCAAGAATTTCAGGCCAGAACTAAAAGGCAATTCCCCGCAGGTGCTCCCTGAATGGCGCTTGATGGATCAATACGTGTTGCTGTTACAAAACGTCTTGCAGAGCGACGCTGTACTCAGCATCAACCCTATGACCAATCCAGTGTATACCCCTTCGCAAATTATTGGTACCTTCAATACTGTGGCCTACCAGAAATGTAAGTATTCACATCAAAATCTTTGATATTCTACCTATAAAATGTATCAATTGTATTGAGTAAATAGGAATATACGTTGAATAACTACAACAATAAATACAGATCTGATGAATTTGAATGTGAAACTGCGGAGCTCAGCTAATAGAATATATAAAGTAAATAGTGGTTAATTGGATATGGAATTACGTTTGCGGCAAAAAAAATATTAATAATGCATATTTTTCAGCTGGTTCCGTAATTCGGATGATGCAACACTTCCTTACCGCTGAGATCTTCCGTCGCGGTCTCGCCACTTACCTGCACAAACAGTAAGAAGAATATTCTCTTTTAAAAAACACTCTAGAATCTTATTTTGAAGCATTTTGAAACAAACATGCAATTTTGGGCACATCTATTTCGGACAAATCCATTTTCCAAGTCCATCCTTCATTCATTCATTCATTCAATCAATCATTCATTCCTTCATTCATTCACTCCGAGTTCTCACAACGCACAGGGCCCCATAAACCTATTCAGAGATATGGTTCGTTACTTGGCGTTTAAATCAAGTCTTATTGTTGTTGAATTGAAGACCTTTCAATGGAATGCATTGAGATATGTCTCAATTCGCATAGTATTACTACTTTGCTTACACAAGTATTGTTTGTAAATACGGGTGTTAGAGTATGTATTCATTCAGATTAAAATGCACTGTATTTATTTGTGCTAGATGTAAAATATTTTTGGAACTCAATTTGATTACGCCCCTAACGTTAAATCTAATTTACAGCTCCCGTTCGGCTGTGACCCCTCCCGATCTATACGAGAGCCTCCAACAAGCGCTCGACGAGTCCAATCACAGTATTCCCTTCCGCCTCTCCACCGTGATGGACAGGTGGACCACGCAAGGAGGCTTCCCTGTACTAACTGTGAGACGCCAATCTCCCTCTTCGCAGTCCCTTTCCATTGTTCAGGTAAGATATTAGTTACAATTCCTCTACCACTGTGACTCTTCAAACTCTCCACCGTGATGGACAGGTGCACCACGGAAGGAGGCTTCCCTGTACTCACTTTGAGACGTCAATCCCCTACTTCACAGTCCCTTTCTATTGTTCAGGTAAGATAGTACTTACAGTTCCTCTACTACTGTGACTCTTCCAACTCTCCACCGTGATGGACAGGTGGACTACGCAAGGAGGCTTCCCTGTACTGACTGTGAGACACCAATCCCTCAATTCGCAATCTCTTTTTCATTGTTCAGGTAAGATATTACTTACAGTTCCTCGATCACTGTGACTCTTCCAGACCTGTACTAGAGCCACCAACAAGTGCTCGTCGAGAGCATTCCGTCTCCTTAGAGCAGAAAAAAGTACGATCACAAAGGAAACTGATTGACCTTCTTGATGGAGTGTATGTATTCCAATCAAAATATAAGGTATAAGCTTAAATTTGTTTTCATGCTAGTCTTCTGATGCTCCTAAACTTACGCAATAGCAGAAATATTGCGGATACTTTGACGGTTTCAAAATAAGGAACTTATTTAGTGCGAATTTGTGTGGAGTTGAGCTTGATAAATTGATTAATTAATAATTCATATGTTCCATTTCACAGCACCGCTTCCTGACTGACCCTGCCCTCTCCTCTAACGACATGTGGCATGTTCCCGTGAACTGGGTTCTTTCGAGCAACCCTGACTTCTCAGACACCAGAGCTCAAGACTGGGTCCTTCCCAACAGCCCTGCGATTGCTGTCGACATTCCTGGCCTATCCAATGCTGAGTGGTACATTGTTAATAAGCAACAAACTGGTGAGAACTAATTTATTTTACTACTGAACGGATTCTAATGAAACTCCGTATACTGATAGGCTATAAGTGTCGAGAACATTTAAATACAAGTTAAGCTAGTATTTTATAATAAAAATACCCACAATATTTGCCAATATATCTAATGAAATAATAAAGATGAAAAACTGAGGCTATTCAAAACTATCTAAAAATTTAAGTAAGATTTTTGGATCAAGAAAATTTTGAATGTCTATTTCCTACCCGCACTCTTCACACAAACCGCTACCATCATTATTATTACCAATCTTAAGAATAAGATTGTCGTGAGCATCTAAACAACAAACAAGCAAAATCCAATTTGCGCGGTCAAGATAAATATCCTTATCTTCTCTCGTAAAGCAAATTTGTCCTATTAATTTCGGAACATTTTAAGCAAAGAATTAAAATACTTATAATAAATCATCTATAATTGAATCTGTCATGAAGTAGTATCGCTTGGCCTTCATCACGATATGGTACAAAGTCGTGGCCCTGGCATTTGTAGCCTTATAGCTATATCAGAGTGACATTGATATCGATTATAGTAACTTATAAAATGCGAGATATATTCCTGAGTTCCTGGTATAGTCGTAAATAGTATTCTAATACCCGTATTCTAAGAAGTCACTTAACCACGGCTAGGGTTACGTTTTTATATTTGTTGAGTTGAGAAATATTATTCGGTATTCTAAGATAAAAGTTTGACTTATCTGAAGTATCCACCACAGAGGACGAATAGTGAATGAGGTTGAGTGGAGCCGAGGAATGTTCAAGATATTTTTTTTTATTTATCTGCTTTCTTCTTATTCATGCTCATGCTTTTAACTAAATATAAAAATAAGGATATCCAAGGATACTAGCTGCGCCTTCCTCGATAAATGGGCTATCTAATACTAAGACAATTTTTCAAATCGGACCAGTAGTTCCTGAGATTAGCGCGTTCAAACAAACAAACTCTTCAGCTTTATAATATTAGTATAGATTTATTTATTTAATACACACCTTACAACAATAATTGCAGGAGAAAATCCAATTCGATAGTAAAGTAAAAAAATAAAATATTAAAAAAAACATTGTTATTATTTCATTACTGAAACATATTATATACATTGTAATTTTTGCAAATTCTTTGCAATTCGCTCCGAGAACATGTAAAAATATCTATTTTTATAGGAAATTGTAATATTATAAAAAAGATTAGATTGTTTGTTTGTTGACATTGAATAAGCTCCAAAATTATTTCACCGAATTGAAAAAATTCCTTCGACAATAGAATGCTACATTATAATAACGAATATAGGCGTTTTAATTAATAAAAAAATTAAATTACTCATGAAGACTTGAATTACTCATGTTTTGACCACCCCCCAAAAAGATAGGCGTGAAGCTGTATTGCACTGTGTTTTGTACGGTGAGCGGCTGCCCGGAAGTCTGTATTCTCATCCCATTCCTCTCCCGTCCTATTGTAGAATAGTCCTCTTCCAACTTCCTATCATAAATACCCCTTCCTTTAAGCCGGCAAAGGATCTTCGACACTTTCATGTTGTAGATGTTCACGGGCTGCAGTCAGTCACTTAACATCAGGTGAACAGCATGCTCCGCTTTCATTCAAAAAAATAAAAAACAAGAAAGCGCGAGTGAAACCGCGGGCGTCTGATAGTATGTAATAAAATGTTAAAGCAATCTTTATTTTTCTTCCCTTAGTATTAATGTATAATACTATGGGAAATGTTTGTAATTGGGAGGATATGCCCTAGTCATCACGCTGGGCAGGCGTGTTGGTGACCGCAGAATCGAGACATATTTATCTAATAATGCTGCTGCCCATTACCAAATGTCGTATTTAGGAGTCTCGAAAATTGACATGTGGACTCGTTCACAAGCTCAAAGTCGCTCAACGGGCTATGGAACGAGCTATGTTTGGAGTATATCTGATGGATAGGATTCGAAACGATGTTATCCGTCAGAGAACTAAAGTAACCGACATAGCTCGTAAAGTTAGTTCGTTGAAGTGGCAATGGGCTGGGCATGTCTGCAGAAGGACAGACGGTCGGTGGAGTCGACATGTGCTCGAGTGGAGACCACGTCAAGGTAAACGTAGCGTAGGACGCCCTGCGGCCAGATGGGAAGACGACTTAAGAAGAGTGGCAGGAGGTAGCTGGATGCGATCTGCGCCGGAACGTGAAAAATGGCGTGCTCTGAGAGAGACCTACGTGAAGCCGTGGATGTAAATAGGTTGACGACTATGGGAAATATTAATTTATGTTTGTTTTTCTTAGGTTACTACAGAGTAAACTACGACGTTGACAACTGGCGTGCGTTGGCGGAGGTCTTGAGAAGGTCCCACAACACCATCCACCTGTTAAACCGCGCTCAGATCATCGATGACTCCTTCAACCTCGCCAGGAATGGACGCCTTGTAAGTTATTTTTATAAATAAATAATTATTCCTAGTCATTTAACGCCATCTAGTCCCAAACTAAGCAAAGCTTGTACTTTGGAATCTAGATAACTGATGGACATATTTAAACATACTTCTTTTTTGTAAACACTATACATAAATTAACACCCAGACATACAAAATTACAATGCTCATCGCATTATAATTTTCCACTCGTGAGGATCGAACCCACACCCTCCGGCGCAATAGACCATTGCCGCATCCACTGCGCCAATCGGGTCGTCAATGTCAAAATGTCTTAACTTTGAAAATTTTATTTCAGAATATGCCAAATAGTCCATTGAAATGTTACATTTTTTTCAATCCTATTCAAATTGTTTTATTTGCATAAAAACATGGTAGGAACATATGTACATGGTATTTTTGGGCTATCCTTGCGTTTATGAGAGGACCCAATTTTATTTTTTAGATACCAACATAATGTATCTTGACATCTAAAAAATAAAATTGTGTAACAAATACATTCGTGCAATTTATGACTAATGAACAATGCTATTATTATAGTTTAAAAAACAATAGAATTATCTCATATTACTTCTTTCATTTATATATTTATTTTTTGTACATGCTTAAAAAGGGAAATTATCACGAAGAAAAGTAAGTGCCTATGCCTTTGCAGGTATTTTTTAATTTTGTATAATAATTTTCTGACCCACATGGTGACGGGTAAGAATATGTGTGTCTCCACGCCGTTACTACCCGTGCATGTTGTAATAGGCGACAGAGGGTAATTCTGCTGCATAACATCTTCACCAATAAAAGAGTGGAAGCTGAGCATTGGACCAAGCGCGCTCCTATGAAATTACCGCTGTGTTTTCAAATTAGCACTGAGTTTCTTATGGTGAGCAAGGGCCCCGAGGCTTGTATTTCCATTCCACTCCTCTCCCACCCTGTTCATCTCCTCTGACTGACATAGTGATCTATCAACGCACAGCCCAAACCGCTGGATGGATCAGTCATGCAGGTAGATGTTATGACGTAGGCATCTGCTAAGATAGGATTTTGCTCAAATCCCACGAGAGCAAGTACAGATATACGCGTTTGGAACCGCGGGGTACAGCTAGTAATCTTAAAAATGATTGTTTCCAGGCCTATGAATACGCATTCGAAGTATCAAGGTACCTCGTAAATGAGTCCGACTATATTGCGTGGGGGGCCGCTGACGCCGCGTTCACATACCTCGATGTTGTACTAAGCAGCACCAACACTTATCCGCTGTTCCAGGTTAGTAATACAGATCAGAGGAATAGAGCTTCGATATACGTGATATTAACTCCTGAACTGAATAAACCAAACGCCATAGCAATGAATGAATGCATGAATGAAAACATCTTATTCCTTATAAATAGTTCATATCGATACAACCAAGATATCTGTATCTTGGTTGTATCGTCAGACCAAGCAAGGCGATCTAGGAAACCTAACTAAGGATAAAATTTCATCAAACTGAGTATCTGATTTAAATATAACATATTTAATTTTACGTGATAACATCTATATTTTAATCTCAACATTATATGAAAGTTTAAATAATTTATGCAAACAATACTTGAAATAAATTATTGAACAGTCTAATAAATAGTTGCTTTCAATAATTGCTGCTGAATTTTGTATCTTATGATAGCCCTGATGATTCGAACATCATGCCAAAATTTAGCGTTTGATTTAATCTCTTCCAGCAATACGTTCTCGAACTCACTGGACCTCTCTTCGAGAAATTCGGCTTTGATCCCCAATCAGGCGAAGAGCACGTCTCAGCATTCCACAGGAACATCATTTTGAACTGGAACTGTCGCCATGGCAACGAGAAATGCGTCAACCGGGCTCAGGAGCTCTTACAACAGTTCAGAAACAACCCGAGTAAGTGATTCTTTATTACGCTTTTCCAATTTATTTACTTTCAAATATTTAGACCTTAATTTTTATGCATACCAATATCTTCTGTACATTAATTATATTTAGTTTTTATTATATCCAAGTCCTTGTCTTTGTCTTTTTGCAATCCATTTATTTCAATAAATAGATAGGGGCTATTTCATAAAATAATTTTAATTTTCTTGATATAATTTAGATCACACTAATTTTAACTAATGTCATTTCAATTGCTCTTAAATATGATATCATATAAATTTTTAGTTTTTATCATTAAACATTTTATCTGTACAGACCAACCTCTCAACCCCGACATTCAAACCGTGGTCTTCTGCTCCGGACTCCGTGGTGGTGATATGGACAACTTCAATTTCCTCTGGAATAGCTACTTGGGCACTCAGGACTCCAGTGCCCAGGCAATCATACTGAACGCTCTTGGGTGCACTTCTAACGCAACTTTGCGCAATTTGTAAGTATTTTTTAGCTGTTAGGTATAGCTCCCGTATCAACGTCTTATAACCTTTGTAAATCGAAGATACATCTTTCCAAAAGTATTGTTGAAATCGGCTCAGCAGTTTTACTGTGAAAACATTACAAACATACAGGAACTTTAAATACTAACATTTTTAAATACGTATGTTTATTTTTAGAAAAAAAATTCATGAAGTAAAAATAGACGCCAAGAATATATAAAAAGGCTTCCTCTAATAGCAGCCATACTTTCAATATTATTTATGGACTTTATTGAGCTAATTCAGGACAAGCTTTACCCAACTGCACCCACCTACAAGAATACTAGCATAAAATTGTAAATTATTTTAAAACTTAGAGATGTTAATTATTTCCGAACGCTACGAATTTCTATAAGGAAACAAATGACTCATTGGAAATTCAAAATTTGCTGCTCATTGTATCAATGCTCTAATCAATATTATTCGCAATGTATCAAAAACAGATAAATCTAAAAAACACAGATAAGTAAATTGCACCATTTTATTTATTTTTAGCTACATGAATCAGATGATCGATGACAACTCTTACGTGCGCGAGCAGGACAGGCATATAATCCTGGTGGCCATCATCAACTCTAGTCCGGAAGGCGTAGAAGCTGCCTTGGACTTTGTTATTGAACACTTTGCGGCTATTCAACCCAGGTATTTACTCCGATTATTTTATTTTACAGACATTTGACGTGAAGCAGGTGTTTAAAATGAATGCTTACACCCTTATTAGACGTGTGATGTTAAACATTTCTTTAGGTTGTCTGGTAGAAACCCAATCTCAAACTAACACAATCTAAAAATAAGTGAAGTAACTTCGTTACCTCACTTATTTTTTTAATGGCGACTTTTCTTTTTTTAATATTTATATACTGTACGTAATAAATATTAAAGAAGTAAAAAATTTACTACTCAGTTTTAGATTTTAGATGAATATACCATATTAATCACCTATCTTGGAAATCGGGCTCACATTTTTCGATTTAAAAGACGCCGAAATATCCACTGACAAATAATAAATTAAAAACATAATTGGAATCTTAATATATGAAAGAACAAGAAATTTATCCTTGAACATAAATCTATCACGCCGAATCCATACTACAGATCATATTTTAAATTTTGTCATTGAGCTATAAATAAATTATATTTATCAATCATGTAAAATTGATAAGTGATGAAATAGCAATAAATGTTAAAACAAAAGAGCAAAGTAAATAGTTTATAATGTTTTTGAGTAGAATTTTGGTTAATGAAAGATATATATTGAAAAGACAAACAATGAGGTATATAAAAATACACAAACATCGTAAAAAATATGTAACAGAACATGGAATAAAATTATGATATTTTTTACAGAGTGCAAGGTCTTACTGGAACAACTAACATTCTTAATGCCTTCGCTAGAAGACTAACAAGCAAAGCGCATTCCGATAAGGTAAGATATCTGAATTATTTTAAATATCATCCAGCCATAGGTTGATAACGGAAATTCCAGTCACGTTTGAAACACGTTAAATATATTGTGATAGTACGGCATGTACGTATTATGAATATTTTTCTGAATCAATATTTCATACAATACTAAATTAGACTACAAAAAAATAACTTCATATGCATCTATAGTGATGGTCGAAATATGAATTGATGAAATATTCAAAATGAGATGACACCTTATTGTAACCAACTTGATCAAATATTATCAACTTTCAATGATAATAATCATGAGCTAAGATTTGAAAATTTCTTTGAATTCAGAGTCAGAAATTTTTTCAAGTTTTATGGAAGTTACATAATGTTGTTACCCGATAATTTTACTGCAAGACAAAATTTCTAAACAATTATTTACATCGGGGTTTGATCAAAAATAAATTGTTTTCAGATCGACACTTTTGTAGCCAGGCACCAGAACATCTTCTCAGCGGGAGAACTAGCATCCATTGCTGCTATCAGAGAGAACATTGCAGCTTCCATCGCTTGGAGCGACGATAACTACCAGAGTGTCAACTCCTGGTTCAACCTCAACTATGGCAGTAATGCCGTCGCTCTTACATCCAGTGTCATCATCTGTATTTCAGTCTTCGTCACTATCTTCAATTACTAATTAGAACTTCTCAATTTGTTATTTAATATTTATCATGAGAGAGTACAAAGCTTGGAGCGACGATAACTACACCAGTGTTTACTCTTGACTCAAGTTCAACTATGGCAGCAACATCGTCACTTCTACATCCAAGATCAAAATCTATGTATCTTTTAAATTCCATTACTATAGCAATACTCAACTTATTTATTTAGTGTATGAATTAAAATTACTTCAATGTGAATCTTTCTAAACATTTGATCAAACTATCCAAGTTTATGTACTGGGAGACCATACAATGGAAGTACTTAAGCTTAATGATATTTTGTATTTTGAGAAACATTATATTTCCATATTGGTAATATTTTAATGTAAATAAAATACTGTTAAGCGTTACGAAGTGTTATGTTAAGAATAAATGTTTTGTATTAAAAGTTTGTTTATTCTTATCTAAAATAAAACCAATAAATATTTTATAAGTTAATGAAACTCAGGTTTTAATAGATATATACCTAAAGTATTTTAATTTTAAAATATTTTTTTGTTCATTATTTTATTTACCATTACTTTCTTTTTTAAAACGGCGATATAAATTAAAATAGAAATTTCTAAGAATATCAGTGTGATAAAAATTCAGACGTGTGTCGAAATCTCTTTTGACATTTTTATCAATTCGCATTTTCACGTATTCGAGTGCGCGTATCAGATAAAATCATTTATCGTATTCCTACAACGATCCCTTGTTTAAGATATGAAGAACCTGCGTGTCAGTTCTAAGGAAACTCGGATGTAGTTTGGTTTCGGGTATGGTGCTTGTTAGAATATACATTTCAATAAAGAGGGACAATAATGGGTGTCTTTAATAAACTATGTGTGTTATTTGCTCTAATTGTGACAATCAATTCTCTACCCTTAAGAACCCGAGTTGATACAGTGACCTTCCCAAGTGACGATGTAATTCATACTTTAGATTTTGATGAAGACGATATAAATATAACTACGGAAGCTTCGAACTCAACGGATGTCGAAAGCAACGAGGACGAAGAAAATATAGAATTTCATATCGATCGCGATGTTACGAATAGTAGTGAACTTCTCGATGATCCCAATTTGGCAGATGATGTTCTTTTGAGTAATGGTGTACTTATTTCAAAGAACAATGAATTCACGCTAACCAACCAGGTCAGAGAAGGAATGGTAGTTACGAGTTATGACGTTACTTTGGAACCAAATGTTCTCGCTGGAACGTTTTCGGGTACGGCGATACTCCGAATACAAGTTGATTTGGATACAGTTGAACAATCTTTGTTTTTCTACGCAGAAGACTTAAACATAGATTCTGTAAGAGTATCAGGGGGAGCGAGTAATCAATTAGGAGATCCAGTGAATGTAGTACTAGATGAAGGAATATTGGAAATTGAAACAGGCCTCGACGCAACGTTGTATACGGTGGAAATTATATACACGGGTTCATTGTCACGCGCTGGTATGGGATTTTATAGTGGCAGTTATGACACTGAGTAAGTAAAACAATTTTTGAAATATCTCATTCATTTTCATAAAAATTCCATAAATATAAGATTTATGTAATTAAATATCTTGAACTGTATTATCAACAAATATTTTATTTAGTATCATTTTAATATTTAATTCTCTACTTACCCATCTGAAATACGACTTAAAATAATGTACATACACCCAAGCCGTCATGTATAATGAAACCATAAACCTATGTTACACTCACCAAAAAGAAACGAAAAGTCGGAAAAAGTGGAAGTAATATTTTACTATCTATTGTTTGTGAGAAAATACCTGGTTGCGTTCCCTGAGGCTACAGCAACAATAGTTTTGTAGGAAAGACAAAAGCATATAAAAATTGTTTACAGAATCCTAAAGGTACGTTCATGACAAAAAGAAGAAAATACGTCTCATACAAGACTGTATTAAAAACGGAGGTATAGCGTTTTCATTTTTGCGATGTAAAATTATATTACACGATTAAAATTGTAAAGTGAATATCCGTCCTAAAAATCCTACTGTACTGGAAGAGAAATTGTACTATATTTATACATTTTGAATGTGAAAGAGCATAACTGGATAACTATAAAATCGTCCAATTTTCATATAGACGATGCCATGCAGAACATCATTCAAATTTTCTCTCCACTAAGAGCCACGTTGTTACAATTCGGCACAGAAAATACTATGCATTTAAGATAAGTAAAAAGAGCTTTAAGACTGCTGTCACTAACTATCTTAACTATGGCTTTAATCGTTGGTTTACGTACAAACTGTGAACTAACAATTGGCTGATAGAGAAAATAATAATTGTGATGAAATAAATAAACGTAGATAAATTAACAAAAATAAAGATAAAAAATTTAAGTAATAAAATCTTACATTATTAAACAGTAGTTTAATAACATATGCTTACCAGACATAGACTGAATCGAAATAATTAAAATTGAAAAGCTTTACAACTACCTATATGTATTAAATTTGTCTTAAATTTTAAGATACTCTCTTAACTCCACCATTTGATGCTATCTGACGCTCTTATTTTATCAAAAATACTTAGATTATGTCAATCAATCATTTAACTATATGCTACAATGGTACTCACGCAAGAACATAAAAGAAAATGCTTTTGAATACGGATTGAAGTATTTTCGACAAATTTTCCAACCAAACCTTTAAAAGGTCATTTGAATAATAAATGGGTACTTGGTAAAGCATTTCAATAATGAAAATTAATACTTTACAAAACTGTTATAGCAACGAGTGTAAAATTATATAATATAACATTCAAACTTGCCATCATGGATAAATAATAGCTCCCCAGACCGATTTCGGCCATGGTGGCCAATCTCAACAGAGACTAGCCAGCTGCGCAGGAGATATTATAGTGCACAAGTGTACGCACGAACACAGGAGCACTCTCTTTTCCTTTTACTCTCATAACCCGATGGGACGGCAGACCGACACGACCGGAGAGAGATCAGGCGCAGGACCGACGGCTTTACGTCCTCTCCGAGGCACGGGGGTGTTCCAACACCGCCAACTTCCAAACTCAGGGCTGTTACTATGATTTCTTTGTCAGAGAAATCCTAATAACATTTTTTTTTTTGGCCCCACCTGGGAATCGAACCCGGGATCCCTCGATCTGGAGTCAAAGATGCAACCACTAGACCAATGAGGCAGAGGCATCATGGATGACATAAAACTAATTATTATTGTTGCGTCAAGAGGCAACATTGCTTCAAATCAGAATATATATTTAATCAATCTCCGGCAGACTTCTTATTTTCCATGCAACATGAGTATTATTTATGAGCATATAGTTGTCAATAAAAATATACTGTATACAATCTACCCGTATCAGAAATGTCTAATCATTATAAGATGATCAGATTGCGTGTAGTTATTTCATATAGATTCGTTATAATTAATATCTCATTTTTTTAGAGTATTCAATTCTATTGTAATGCACGAAAGACCAGTACAATCAAACAGAAAAACGATTACCATAAAACTTAACATGCCATATACCAGTTTTTTCACATATCGTATTTATATGATGCTAGAGAATCATAATATGCCCTGATAAAAATAACTATTCATAAGAGCTAGGAGTGTAACATGGAAAGAATGTCTTTCAGATATAGTGTTACGCAAACACATACCCACGATCCCGCTATTTTAGATAAATTCGATGAAACAGATCTTTGATGATAAAATTTATCTCATTGAATCATGAGCTTGTGACACTATCTTGAGTATTTCTCTAGATTATCGCTATCGACCTATTTGTAAACGCATCTTTATTCGGTGATCATATTTCGAACGAGTGAAATGGCTTTGCCAAAATTTAAATGGAGGATATTGATATTGTTGTTTATATTACACCACAGTTTCATTAAACCCCTTCCAATCAAACGTATATCGACAATCAATGTTGTAGATTATGACGTACCAAGTAGAGATAATCACAGAAAAAATGCAAAAGCAATAAATGATTTACGAACAGAGGATAGCCGTATTTCGAGTTTTATAAGACCAGGACAAGATGCACAACGATACGCTATAGAGTTAACAATGGATGGAGAAAACCAATTCAAAGGTCGAGCAGTTATTGACGTCACTTTATCAGAAGACACTAGAGACGATGCATTGGAATTTTATTTGGAAGATGTTACAGTAACGAGCGTTATTGTTGCAAGATTTACTAGTGCTCATATTATTGGGTCGACGTGGAAGTTAGAAGATGGTGTGCTAGAAGTTAAACCTGATGAAAGTTCCTCACTTCTCATCGTCATTGTTGAATATACCGGGGTTTTAGGGAACGGAGGAAATGGGTTGTACTTAGGGCGTTATGATGATCAGTAATTACTATAGTTTTTTCATGTATTTGCGTACAATGAGCTCAAATTACATATTACAATATGCCAATAAATAAGGTTTTTTTTATCTTATTATATTGTAAACAATTTAATTTATTTTATAGATCTTACGTCGCTATGAATTTACATCCTGCGAACGCACGCCGGGTCTTCCCTTGTGTCGACGAGCCAAATGTTCATACAACCATAAATTTCAATTTTGCTGGCGTAAGCAACTACCAACATATTATATCCAACTCTAAGCTGGCTGACACATCGACGTCCAATCTGTACGTATTCTGGATTAATCACCAGAAATTCGTTTCACTTCCACTCAGTTTTTAATATTTGTTTTATTTTTAGAGTACAATTCTCGCCACTGCCAGGTGTAACACATCTGTGGGGAATGGTAGCGCATAATTTAAATGCTGTTAACATTCCAATTACAAACGTGGTGTTATATGCCCGACCTGGTCGCAGTAACCAGGATTCTCAGGCTAATGTGGCTATAAACAACTTCTTCAGTGCGTTTAACGATTGGACTGGCAAAGATTATGATACTATTATAACCAATCAGGAGGATAAGTTGCATATTATGGCTATGCCAGATGTTGATAAGGATTGGTATGCTTTGTCGTCCATTTGTATTTGGTGAGTTATTATTATTATTTTACGCCTATTTTCAAATCATCTTTTCAGCATTTTATTATTATTATAGATAGTAAATGTATGTATTATATGTGTAATTTTATTAAAAATCTATATTTATAATTCAAAATTTATTTTGTTTTTTTTTTAAATATTATTTTAAAGAGTCCTTTATCACGAATTATTACGTATAAGGTTTGAATAAAGCAGTAACATTTCAGGGAGCCTTATATCTTGATGGATAATCAGGCAGCCGTTTCTCAAAGAACTACCGCTTTAATTAAAATAGCAGAAGCTTTATCCCGACAATGGTTCGGGTTTGTTATGGTTCCTGCCAACTTCAGGTATCAGTGGGTTGTCACCGGGCTTGGGAAATACGCCTCCCATCAAATCGCCAAAAACGTAAGTATAGTAGTTTTGTTTTAATATAGTAGTTACTTTTCCTAAATGTATATTTTTTGATCTACGACCTGAATGGTCATTTTCATGGTGTGGTTCATTCAACATTCTGTTTATTTTATCTGAATATTATTATCAGTAGATCCTTACTTAGATCAAAGCGAACATCTCATAATTATTATTAATCCTCATAATTATTTTTTTTTAATTTCAGTTCCAAACAGACCCTGTAGGTCTAGATGATTCGTTAATAGATATGAATGCTGTATTTGTTAGCGATATCATTCAAGAAAGTTTACTTAACGATGCGTATACCAGTGCGCTACCTTTAGAGCAGGGTGACGATCTGTTTGAAGAAGATATGATAAGGGATAATGTGAATGGATTACTGAACACAAAAGCACCTGCAATTTTGCATATGTTAAGCATGGTGCTGTCCCAAAATCCGGACAATGATTACGTAAAACTGGCAGCTGCGGCGCTTCTTCAAACTGAGTAAGTGTTCAATATAATGTTAGAGATCGGTTGTTCATATTATTGTACCTAAACTAAAAAGCTTTACGTTGCAACTGTTGCAAAAGGAGCCACTTAAATCAAGCATTGCTTGCGCTATTAGTTGTTAATATTATTGTAACTAAAATTTCAATACTTTCTTCGATTTTCCCTCCTTACGTTGCCTGAAAATCAGCGCTGCACTAGGCTATTTACATTTCAGCGTATGCAATCATCTTTCAATTCAGCAAAATTAAATCAAACATTATTTATTATTCATCATCTGATCTTACTTGATTGTTTTTTCAGCGCCTTATCAAATATAAACTCACGACACTTATTGGACACACTGATAGGATTTTGGAATCACGATCAGAATAAAATTATAGACGATCTTTTTGATTTCGTCGATGCTTGGGTGTACCAAAATAATTATCCTCTTATCCGAGTTGATTTGCGACAAGGTGGTGTCGTCGTGACGCAGGTACTAATTCAACAAATAATAATCAATTTCTGCATTCAATTTTAGTTCAGCTTTGTTACACATTTACAGGATTCTTCGAGTCTATTTTCTATCTATCTTTTAGAAATTAAAAATTCCATTAATACATATACATTATATAGCTGTGAATAAATCGACCGTAACTGTCGTAACAGAGATGGTGTCAACGTCGAAAGTCATATTAAATCTCTATGTATGGCGTTACATAGCTAGCATTTCATTTGTTTAAAGGAGGCCTAGGTTTAATATGACTTATTTATTGAACGTTTTTTTGCCTTGCCGACTCTTTTCATTATTTTTTACGATTTAGGAGCATTTTCTGAATGCCCTGTTACACCTTATGTATAAATCAAAGGAGTTGCAGGAATTAATGAGATGTAAACATTGCAGGAACGTTTCGGTTACTCCTCGAGACCTCAGATCAACTACATGATTCCGATCACCTACACCACCAGTATTAACCCAAATTTCGACAACATCTATCCCATCATGGTAATGGAGACTACACAATCATTTGATATGGTACTGGATGAGGAGGACTGGGTGCTGTTCAATATTCAAGGACAAGGTAGTTATCTATACTAATTTTATAAGCTACTAGCTTCCCGCCCGCGGCTTCGCTCGCGTGGACCCGGCAATTATTCGAATTTTTCTCGTCGTAAAAACCATCCTTGAACTTCAACGAATATTTAAAAAAAAGAATTGTCCAAATTGGTCCAGGCGTTATTGAGTTATTCGCTTACCAACACATTTTGCGATTCATTTTTATATATAAGATAATATATAACATTATGCTACGAGAGCGATGCCGCGGACATCAATCATACTAATGATATGTACATTGGTCTTGGTGGTATACATATACATAGCATGGCGGTGAGTTCTTTCGTTATAGAATAGAATAGAATAGAATAGAAAATATTTTTATTCATGTAAACTTTTTACAAAGTACTTATGAATAGTCATTTTTTAAGTTACCACCGGTTCGGAAAGTCGCTTCTATCGAAAAGATACCGGCAAGAAACTCGATAGTTACTCTTTTAAAATATGTGGTTCATTTTACAAATATAAGTATAAACTGTACAATCATTGGCCGCCTAACAACTGTCCTGTTTTGAATTAGCTGATACATGCCATGAATGTTTATCCTCAATATATTCTTCAATAGTATAATACGCCTTTTTAATTAGGGTTGATTTTATAAAAGATTTAAGTTTATCCAACGGTAGCTTCGTCACGTTATCTGGTAGTTTATTATAAAATCGGATACCCTGACCTAAAAAGGAATTTTTAATCTTATGTAGCCGAAAAGTTGGAATGATTAATTTATTTTTAAATCGTGTATTATACGTATGCCTATCACCTTTAGTCGAGTACAAATTAACATTTTTATGCACATACATAATATTACAATAAATGTACAGTGACGCGACTGTTAGAATACCGCTGTTTTTGAAATGTTCCCTCAAAGATTCCCTAGATCCTAGGTTATAAATAGCACGTACCGCCCTTTTTTGTAAAATAAATATAGATTGAATATCTGCTGCTTTACCCCAAAGCATAATCCCGTAGGATAAGATACTGTGAAAGTAACTAAAGTACACAATTCTTGCCGTATTCGCATCTGTTAATTGTCTTATTTTTCTAACTGCATATGCAGCAGAACTGAGCTTTGATGCTATAGATGAAATATGCACACCCCATTGAATTTTTTCATCTAATATTATACCTAGAAATGTGGTTGATTCCACTAAAGATACCTCGTTTTTTTCTATCCAGTCGTTTCACGTTTGGCAAAAGAAATTCTATACATTTCGTCTTTTTTGCATTTAGCAATAAATTATTGGCTGTAAACCAATTCGATATATAATATTAAGGTGTTTAATTTGAGTAAATTACACAACAGAAATACATGATAATAAAATTCACCACATTTATTTTAATCGGATCACCTTTATTCGCAACAGCATAAAATTTAGATTTTATAGTAACTTAGCGTTTAGTACTTTTTTAAAATTAAAAAAATGGTATAATTTCAGGTTACTACCGTGTGAATTACGATAATGAATTATGGGAGAGAATCATTGAAGTTCTGGAAGATCCTGACCGTAGACAACAAATACATCCCATCAACAGAGCAACTGTAAGTACTGTTAAGAAACTAGTTATTCAATAATACAAGCGATGTGAGCGCTGTTTTAGTTATTATAAAAATATTAAATTCAAATTCAAATTCAATTTGAAATTTGAATTTGAAAAATATTAATGTAATTTATACTAAACTAGCTGTGCCCTTTGGTTATACCCGCGTATATACTCCGTTCCTGTGGGATTTCCAAGATCGAAAGTACTCTATGTCATTCTCATGATTCTAAGTTATCACCCTACAAATTTTCTGTCGAATTGATCCAGCAGATCTCTAGTTATGAGTGTTGTATCACCCCCGACTTTGTTTTATATACATAGATTTAATTTTGGAGTAATTTATAAAGTATTTTAAACTTTGCAGTTGGTTGACGATGCTCTTAACCTGGCACGAGCCGGAAAGTTGGACTACGAAATAGCCTTCCTGGTAGTCTTGACAATGGAGCATGAAACTGAATACGTTGTATGGAAGGCCTTTGTTAGGAGCATGGAGTTCCTGAGGGTCCGCCTCTTGGCATACGTTGACGATGATGAGGATTTGGATCCAGATATTTATTTGGTGAGGGATCTTAAAAATAATACCATTTTTGAATTAAAAAAAAACGAGGCATCATGAAATGTAAATAAAAACAACAACGTGTCGTACGTTCCTTGTCTTTTATAAATAGTAAAAAGATAGGACAGGAAGGGAATTGAATGTAAATACAGTTCTGACTCATTGTACGACATACTGTTTAATACTGATGAATGTCTATTTTCTGTGGTTGGGTTTCGTTGGTGGGAGCTTGGCCTAATTCTGCTGAACCAATACTCTCCTTAAAAAGAACAAAATTTATAACTCAAACTTTTGTAACATATGTGGAAGGTCCTTTAAAAATATTTATGTACGCATTACAGAGAATGGTCCGAAGAACGGTAGTAGGAGTGGAGAGGGAGTTGAGCTTCACCCCCGAACTGAACATCAACGAGCCAGCTATGACCTCCATGACCCGTGGATTGGTGATGTACCACGCGTGCAGGGTCGGCCACCAACCCTGCATCGCGGCTGCTATTGACTGGTTCAGAGATCCTAATAATAAAGATGCTGTGTAAGTTTTTTGTAGTATTATTTTTGCATCGTGTAATTGGGGTTTTGATGTGCCAAATCAACAGACCTTTCTTTAAGTTTTTATTTACAAATGTCCAGAACTAATAGTTTTCTATAGCAATCTTTGTGTATATCAATAATATAGATTAGATACAATCTTATAGAAAATAAAGAATATTATTTATTCAACATGAAAAATAAATATGCTTGAAGCGTGAGTATTTCAATAATCTAGTATTAAACACTTTCACGGTTTATAAACTAGAAAAAGTGCAAAGTTGAAATGCCAACTGCCTTGCTAAATATTACAAAACAAAGTTAAACTTTGTTAAAAAATTCATCCGATAAATTTCCAAATGACTTTTAAAACTTTTGTCGTCGATTTCAGCAACCCCAACATACCAGCAGACATCCGGCCGGCGGTGTACTGCGCTAATGTCATGTCAGGAGGTGAAGAGGAGAGAGAACTCCTTTTCGAATACCTGAATACTGTTAATAACGCTCATGAACGCGTTATAGTGTTGGAGGGCCTGGCTTGCTCACAGGACAGCAACTTTATCCAATCGTAAGTATTAACAAATATTAAGATTAATTTGAAAGAAACGAAATTCCTCCTAAAACCGGGCCAACTGCTCAGAACATGTTATAGTACGTAGAGTGTGTGTGCGCACACAGGTGCACTATCGCTTTCTTCCATAACCACATCGAATATGACCGGAGTGATATCAAACCCATTAACCTGTAGTCAAAGATGTAATCACTTGACCAACAAAATAGTCTGGAAATAAAAGTGGTGTGGTCTTCAATGCCGTAAAAAGTGTATGTTAACGGTGCCAAGGTAAAAGGCACAAATTTGGAATAAATAATTTAATTTAACACAAATTCAAAAATATTTACAGTGTTTTTACACTCACCTTAAAAAAAATAAATACTGAGATACTTATCTTCAAATAATTAAGTAGGCTATAGCCGGAGACCCCAAAAAACCAGATTTACTTAAACATAACTTTATTTACTTAACAACGCAGAGAAGTAGGTCTAGCTCTTATATTCTGAAGTAATATTTATATAATATAATATCTATACATATAATAAAACAGTAACCGAACCATTTCTGTACATTGAATATTTTTCAAAAAGAGTAATTGGTATGCAATATGTATGTTCTATAGATACCAAAACCATGGTTAAAAAATTTTTTTTCTGTTTGTCTGTTTGTCTGTTTATCTGTTTGTATGTTCGTCAATCACGCAATAACCACCAGGCAGATTTTGATAAATTTTCATATGTTGATAGATCATGATTAGGTGCAAATTATAGGCCACATTTTATTTGAAAAAAATATATTTAGGGGTGGCTTCCCATACATGTAAATGGAGGGTAAAGAAATAAATATACGAGTACATCATTAAATGAGGTGTTATTGGATAGGTCTTTGAAAATAAAATAGAGGTTTCTAAGTGCGTTTTTTGCTTAAGTAAATATTTTTGAGATAAAAGCTCCTAAAGTCGTGAAAATGTCATACCACGTGATTATGAGATTTTGGTTGAGTTGCGGACATGCTTTTTATACTCTTAACTTATAGATTAAGACGTTAAAACACTCAATGA
>LQNK01001000.1:136015-147664 GCA_001586405.1 Phoebis sennae
ACTTATAGGCTACATTTTATTTGAAAAAAATATTTTTAAGGGTGACTCTCCATACATGTAATCGGAGGGTAAAAAAATTAATTCGCTAATACATCATTAAATGAGATATCATTGAATAGGTCTTTGAAAATAAAATAGAGGTTTCTAAATGCATTTTTTGCTAAAATAAATATTTTTCGAGATATACGCTTCTAAAGTCGTAAATGTGTCAATAAATGCCGTGACAATATGAGATTTTGGTTGAGTTGCGGACATGCCTTTTTATACTTTAACGTATACGTTAAGAGTATAAAAAGGCATGTCCCCAATATCTATAGGTTAAAACGATAAAAACGTCTAATGAATTCTTCAAAACGTTCAAAAAATAACTAACTCTCCGCCCGCGGCTTCTTTCGCGTGGGCTAAAATTTTCTGTATTTTGAAGAGGCGTGCGTACTATCAGATTCTGGTCAAACCTATTTCTATAGAAAATTATAAAAAAAAAAACTATAGAATGCATATGCATATATCACCGGTCATGCGACCGTAATTATTTTAGACTTTTGTTGTGCGCCTCTACAAAATACAGAAATTAGTAGCCCACGCGTGCGAAGCCGCGGGCGGAAAGCTCGTTTATATAATATAACAAATAGCGTAGCATGCACTCCGTTCTCGTGGGAACAACAGCGTTAGCTCTTATGTACAGGTACGCTGCCACAACGAAGGAGCTGTTAAGTATAATGTAAACATTATCCAATGAGACAGAATGATCTTTAAATACCTCTCAAATCTTGGACGTAAAGTGCGTTACATAATAACCCAATATGAGATTTATAATTCGTCCTAATATTGGTGGTTAATATTCGCCGCTCTAATCTAATTTAAAAATTCCTTTGTCCGCCCACTAATATTAACACAGTAATAGGCATGTTAAATTCCCTCTTTGTTTACACCCCTTTGTCTCAAAGAAACCTTGTGGTGACCTGCATTGGTCTTATTAACTCACAAAGGCTTTGTTTTAATCGTCAAAATAGAACGAGCATTTTTCTTTTAATTTCCAACAAAGAATATTTATTAGGCTTTCGTTTTTTTTTTTGTTTTTCCTGCATTCACGTGGCTTTGTGTGTATACAATCCAATGCAGTTGGTTATAGTTTTTGTTTATGATTTTTTTGCTGCAGCGAAAAATTTTAATATTTTATTATGGCAGAATTATCTTTCTTTATTCTTTAAAATTCTCTCATAGTTAGCAATGATTGCTACTTAACCACTCCGTAAATGTACAGTGTAAGTTATAAAAGATAATATTATGCTTTGAATTTAAGGGAAGATTGATATTTAAATAAAATACTACTTATGTTATTGCTACACTTTTTTATCTCCAGTTACTAAGATTGAGAGGATTTAGAGGATTTTTAGAACTTATGCTCTATTTAATTATATAAAACGTAAAATAGCTAATGCAAGCGTAAATGAAGCTTCGGGTCGCTGCTACTAAAAACAATTATACGAAAAATAAAATAAATTAAAAATGTATCATGTTTTAAAATTTTTCAATTCTCTTTCAGATACTTGGATCAAACGATCGCTGCGAACAGCCCATATAATACCGAAGAAAGAAATAGGATATTCAAGGCCGTCCTTTCTGCCACCACCACGCAAAATGTTCGCATCGCCTTGAACTTTATTTCTCAAAGGACCATGCAAATAAGGGAAATGTAAGTATTACAGACCTTTTATATAGCGAGTGTCGCATGCGGTGCTCCTGATGGACTACCGCAGCCCATGAACACCGGGGAGAAAAATGCGCCTTATCAGCTTTCATAGAAATGTATAAGAAATGATTACTGAAGGAAAATGAATACAGATTTTTTGTTTCCCCTATTCACAGTACTAAACGTAGTACGATACTGCTTCATGCCGCTTTTGCCGGCATGGTAACTCCCCCAACAACCGGAATCAAAACAATGCTCGAATCCCACCTTTTAAATTAGTGTATTTTTTATAATTTTTTTAGAAAGATCGAGAAACTATGACGTCACAAGATGGTCTTCACTTGGATGTAACCTAAATTCTTGTAAGAGTTACACCACACATACTATGACATAAAAACCAAATTTCGAGTATCACTGTTGCCTTATTATTGCTTTTTTCCTACAGGTATGGAGGCTCTGAAAAACTCGAAGATCTTGTACATACAGTCGCTAGGCATTTAGGCGACAGGGATCTTACCAATGACGTATGTATTTTTATTAAAATTGGTTAATAATTTAAAGAAAGGCCTAATTTTCATTGAAACTTTAGCATTTTATAAGACTTAATAACCAATTTTCTTTTTATTTTCTTGCAAGTTAAACGGGTTCTTGTCTCACTTTGTATTTTAATGTTCCTCAAAATGTGTTTAAATTTTCCTAATAAATCATTTTAAAGTATTTAGATAAGAGAACTAACTTACTATTAATTTTAAGTACGTAAGTTATTTTTCTCATGTCCATAAGTATTTTATCCTAATATTATAGACGTGAAAGTTGCGATGTTTGTGTGTTATGTTTATGTGTGAATCACGCCGCAACTTTTTGACGGATTTTGATTAAACTAGTATACAGATAGACTATTAGCTTAGGAGATGAGTTTTATTGACTAATAGACCCTGAATTGAACGAGAGCAAAGGCAGAAAGTAGTTAATACTAAAATTGGTTTGTTTCAGTTCACGAACTGGGTGAATTCCTTGTTCAGTGACTTAGAAGACTCTTTATTCACCGCTGAAAGGGCTAGGGAGCAAGCGCAACAAGACGCTCTTTGGGACACCATATATTTGGACTACGTGTATGAATGGATTGATGATAACGACGCCCATACTGTTATGGTATCCGTGATGCTGATTGGTCTTGGCATTTTCGTCGCCATGTTGAACCAATTGTAGTTAGTTTTAGTTTAGTTTTTTATTGTTGCATTTTAGTTTTAGCATGAATATTTTAGTCGTATTTATTGAGTATTATTTAACCAAATAATTTTTATTTTAGTCGTTATTAGTTTTAGTCGTATTTATTGAGTATTATTTAACCAATAATTTTGTGTAATTAAACCAAAATTTCAATTAATTATTTAATTTTTAATTAATAATTTAATGTAAGTAGTTTATTGGGGTCTTATTTATTATTTCTTAGATTAAGTTTAATTATTAGATTATAGATTATTTAATAATTTTAATCATTGTTAGTGTTGATTGAGTTTGATGAAACTTAATACTATAGTTTTTTATAGTTTTACAGTTTCAACGGTTGACTTCTAATTCATATCAAAGATATAATTATTAGAGCATTTTAGAGTGTGTTTTTCTAATTAAGCAATCTTAAGTTAAGCGTTCACATTTCGGCATTATACGCATCGGATTTGTAATCGTTATATTCTAATAGAATATTACACAAGTGCGTTCACTGATCTACATCGTACGGATCGCATTTTCAAAGAATGTATCCGTTGCGTACGAAACCGATCTGTGGGTGCTTAGCTTTAAAGGCCAGAATCAAATGATATTATTTAGTTTTTGAAGAAATCCTATAATAAAGATGATTGTATGATTATTGTGAATTGGAAAGTTAATAATGCTATGAATGGTCACGTCTTGTTACAAAATTGTAACTTGATTGTTTGATAGATTTATAGTCTTAATATTAATTTATTTTGGAATTATTAAATTTTAAATTATTAAAATAAGTCACGTCAATATTGCACAAAGTGAATTTATAAATTACTACTTTTATTTAAAACTATATAATCGGGTTATCTTAATTATTATTTTAAAGGTAATTTTATTATTTTGAATTATTACGATTAATTATGTTTTAGGTTATAAATACTTAAATTATTTTTTACTGCATTTTTACTTGTAAGTACTATGTAAGGGTTAGGTAAATAAAACATATATAGGGATTGTAATTATAATTTATTATTAATAATTATAAGTATTAAACAATTAAATATGAACCAAACGCGTCCTCTTGTTTCATATTTAATTGTGACATTCATTAATTAAGTTAATTAATAATATATTGTTCGAATTATTTTAATATGTACATATTGAAAATAAATAATGTTAAGAAATATTTTGTTTTACTGACTTCTAATGTCGTGATTTATAATTATTGACTAGATAAAATAATTTATTATAATAAACATTAGAAATATTTTTCCTTAAATTACTATTAGGTGCACATTTAATTATTATAAAAAAATTAATTTAAAGAAACATGGTCTTAATAATTTTTAGTTAAAATAATTTTCGTAAATCTACATAATTTATTATTTCTGTTCTCCAAAGGAATGTGTATTTTCCAATCTAATATAATTTTAAGACAATAATGATTTAATATAATGTTAATAAAATACTTATTAATATATGTTTGTAATAAATGCGGAAATTGTGTTCATCAATCTTTCAATTTTTTTACAAACCTCTTATAAGATTCACAATCTTGTAATAAATAATCCTTATATAAATATATCCTCAATATTTAAAGGCACTTTTTTGAACTTTTCAATATTTTGTATAAGGCACTAAATATAGTCAAAGTTTGCTATTTTATAAGTTATTTTTAAGAAAAAATATTAAAAAAACAATCTAAACAAACATTGCTCTTTTGAATTTTAACTGATATGCCAAGTGCCTTAATATCAATATATGTAATGAATACATATCCATAAAATAGGTATTTATATTTAATTTATCTCAAAGTAAAATTAATTGTTACTGTAAACATTATTAATACTACAGAAATGAGATTAACCACAGAACTATCGCATGCAGGGGTTGTCACTGTTGATGTTGTTGCCTGAAAATAAATTATATCAATTATCTTTACATAATATAATAAAACGGTAACTGGACCATTTCTGGTTATAAAATATTTTTTAAAAAGAATATGTATAAAATATACATACATACATGCTTTATAAAAGACTAGCTTTCCGCCCGCGGCTTCGCACACGTGGGCTACTAATTTCTATATTTTTAGAGGAGTACAACAAAAGTTTAAAAAAATTACGATCGCAGGACCAGCAATATATGCGCATGTCTATAGTTTTTTTTTATAATTTTCTATGGAAATAGACTTGACAAAAATCTCACAGAGCGCGCACCTCTTTAAAAATACAGAAAATCGAAGCCCACGCGAGCGAAGCCGCGGGCAGAGAGTTAGTTATTTTTTTAAGGTTTTTGAGGATTCATTGAGTGTTTTAACGTCTTAAGAGTATAAAAATGCATGTCTGCAATTCAACCAAAATTCCACATTGAATAAAACACACAACTCAACCAAAATTCCACATTGAAAATGTCCTTCCACGTGACAATTTTCACGACTTAAGAAGCATATATCTTAAAAAATATTTATTTTAGCAGAAAACGCATTTAGAAACCTCGATATCATTTTTAATGAATTCTCACTCAATGATGTATTCGCGAATTTATTTTTTTACCCTCCGTTTACATGTATGGAGAGCCACTCTAAAAATATATTTTTTTAAATAAAATGTAGCCTATAAGTTGCACCTAATATTGGTCTATCAGCATGTGATATTTTATAAAAATCTGCCCAGGGGTTATTACGTGATTGACGCACATACAAACAGATAAACAGACAAATAGACAAACAGAAAAAAAAAATTAACCATGGTTTTGGTATCTATAGAATATACATATTGCATACCAATTACTCTTTTTAAAAAATATTCAATGTACAGAAATGGTTCGGTTACTGTTTTATTATATGTGTTGAATAAATCATACCATGCATGGTTACATTTTTTACTTTTTTTTTTTCTTTTTTTTATGTTAAAGCAGGCAAGCGGAGCATGCGGTTCACCTGATGTTAAGTGACTGACCGCAGCCCATGAACATCTACAACATAAGAGTGTCGCAGATGCCGGCTTGACGGAATAAGAAGAGATAAGGAGAGGATTAATGATAGGAAGTTGGGAGAGGAGTAGAACAGGACGGGAGAGGAATGGGATGGGAATACAGGCCTCCGGACACCCGCTCACTGTACGAAACACAATGCAATACTGCTTCACGCCGGTCTCCTGCTGGGGAATGCTGGGTGGTAATTTCACCGGTGCGAGCTTTACACCTTTTCTGTTTGTCTATTTGTATTGAAGACAGATTTTGATAAAATTTTATACGCTGATAGATCAATATTAGGTGCAACTTATAGTGTACACTTTATTTGAAAAAAAAATGGTGGCTCTCCATACATGTAACCGGAGGTATAAGAAATAATTCGCGAATATATTTATCATTGAAGTGCGGACGTTCCCTTTTTACACTCTTAACAGAAACATTAAGAAATAAAAAATTGATATATTTTTACTTATTACTACTTGTTTAATAATTTTGCAGCCTATTCAATTCCAACGAAAAAAAAAAAAAATAAACAATCTGTTAAAAATTTCATTCAAATCAGTTTAGTGGTCTATGCGTGAAGAACCAGGCATAGACACAGTTACATTCACATTTATAGTATTAGTAATTAAAGAAGAAAGGATTAATAAAATATTCGAAATTAAATTTGAACTTACCTCAGTAGTGGTAGTGGACATTATTATAGGCAGTGGTTTGGGTTGTCCTACTGGAATTCGATATAGGAATCTATTTTGTTCACGCCTGAAAATATTGAATAAAACAGATCAACAACAAGACTGTTAACTTGTTAAGTATAGACAATATATTTTTTTTCCTGGACATTAACACAACGCCATCTAATCCCAAACTAAGCAAAGCTTGTACTATGGAAACTAGATAACTGATAGACATACTTAAACATATATATTTTCGTAAATACATAAAATTTACTATTACTATTGCTTGTTACACTTATAATTTAAATTTATCAGTCGACTACTAGTCTTATATACTTACACTCTATGTTCTGGGTAAGATTTATCTTCTATTTCAAATCGGTTCATCTTATCAGTATTGAGATTTCCATTCTCACTGTTAAGTATTGTGTAGTAACAGGCCTCTCGGAAGTCTGGGTTTAATCTGAAAATTTTATATGAGAAATGTAAAAAAACGGCTACGTCATTTTTTATTACATTTTATTTTTTGGAAATTTTGATTTTAATAGAATTTAATTTTATTTTATATTGACAGAACTTTTAAGTAGCAAGGTGCGGGCAATTTCTGTAACGCATGCCATACAGCCCGCATTTCTAGTTTCATTGGTCGTTATGGTGAATGCGCCCCACACACACATTTATCGACAGACTTATCGACCCGTGAATTTCATTGGTTTTTCATACAGTGCGTTCCCGCACGAGGACCTACGATCGACTTAACGACCCATTTCATTGCTTCTTTCATGGTCCCTGAACATCCTCCTTATAATATCTTCCAAGCAAGGCTTGTATATAACTTCTCTCCCCAGATTGTCGATATTACCTATATGTAATATCGACATCGACTAATTTGATTTGATTTAAACTTACTTTATTGTCGCATTTCATGATCCCTATACATCCTCCACATCTTCTAAGCACAGTTTGTGTTTGACTTCACAAACCCAATTCAGGATATTACTCCTGATTAGTCTTATTAATTTTATTACATTTAAACTCACCGAACCCTTCCATTTGCATGGTCCTATACATCGTCCAAACACGATTTGAGTTTAACTTTTCAAGCCAAATTCGACATCACTTCTAAATACACCTATTGATTTGATTTGAACTCACCTAACTCTCCCATTTTCATGATCCCTATACATCCTCCACATCTTCTAAGCACAGTTTGTGTTTGACTTCACAAACCAAATTCACGATATTATTTCTGATTAGTATTATTAATTTTATTATATTTAAACTCACCGATCCCTTCCATTTGCATGTTCTTATACATCATCCAAACACGATTTGAGTTTAACTTCTCAAGCCAAATTCAGGACATTAGTTCTAAATACACTTGATTTGATTTGAACTCACCTAACTCTTCCATTTTCATGATCTCTGTACATTCTCCACATATCGTCCAAACACGGTCTATGTTTGACTTCACAAGCCAGATTCACGATGTTACTTCTAAATAAACGTATGGTCGGTTTCTGTTCTGTGTCGTCCATGAGTCTTTTATAAATTGTGGACACTTTTCTACGCATGAAATTCTGTAATGAAAAAGTAATAGTATTAATTTTGACAATATATGTTACACGTCTAAAGCTTTCAGCTCATCGTTAGTATTGTTTTATTATTCTCAAATATTAATACTTTCTAAATTGCCTACTCTTAATGTCTCGTGGGTCCAGTTTCAACAAGCACGTTTTTTCCGATAAGTTACCTCACCTTTCAGACATGCACTGACCAAAACCCCTCGATGTCCCTTCACCTTCTAGGGGATTCACATGTACGCCGTAACATTGTCCCACGAAATACAACAGCACCCAAGTCCATGTTCAAATAATCGAGCACTACAATGACATTCTTATCTTTTACACGTCGCTGTTTTTACCTGTGATTTTTTATGACAGAGCAGGCAAGTGGAGCATGTGATCCACCTGATGATAAGTGACTGACATACTTGAAGGTAGGGGAGGGGATAACAAGAGAATAATGATAGGAAGCTGAGAGAGGAGTAGATAGTGGGAGAGGAATGGGATGGGCCTCCGGGCCCCCGCTCACCGAACGAAACACAGTGCAATATTTTATACTTCACTTCACGCTGATCTTCTGCGATGCGAACTTGACCAATCATGCAATTTTCGGCTCCGACTCTTCCTTCTTCTTACCCACCATATCTTACCTGCCACTCCTCATACAGCATCTTCGTCATCTTTCCTTCCTTCAACATCTCGAACCCACTGCCCACGGCTCCCCACACCACAGCACTCAACTCAGTGTTCAAATAGTCGAGTACTTCCATTGCTATCTCTTCAGAAATATCTCCCGAGGCATAGAGAGCGAATACGTCGTTCACAATCTAAAAAGTATTGAAATGACACCAATTTTGAATTATATTTTGAAATTGTACTTTTTAAGGTTTCTTTAGTCAATCAAAAACTCATATAGATTCACCATGTCCATCTACAACAAATTCAAAGTCTCTCAGATCTAATTTGGCAAGATATTTCTTATCACTTATCCGATGGCACCCTTGTAATTTAATACTATAAGTTGTAACATATGATTTAATCAGAGACGATCATGCGTTCAGATAAGTTTTTTTATATATTTAGCAGAGTTAAGGGTCTGCTTATTTTAATTTTATTAATCTCCTCGTTCAAGGCTGCTATCCAATAAAGTGTATATTTTTTTTGTATATGTAGTTCTAAGAACACCTCCAAGGAGGCCCGTTTGGAAAATTCAAATTTTGACCTAAACTTCGAGAGGAGTTAGATATGAAGCGATTTTTTGTAAACCCTAGTACCTATATGTTAGTATATTAATTAACTCACAAAGATATATGAAAAGATTGCCTCCCAAAATACGAAAAGAAGAGAAAAGTTACTGTTTACCTGCGCTCTATTTAATTCACTGATAGCTGACTTATCTTCTTTCAGGGTCTTTGCTATTAGTCTCCAGGTTTCATCATCGTAATTAACTCTGTAGTAACCTGAAATTATGTTATATTTTGTTTAATTCATTTGCATATTTACTCTTGAGAGTTTATAATTAGAAATAGTATAATCGCCAACATTCGGCTCAACGCCATCTTTAAATCTTGCTACGAAAACGAAACGAAAAAATCATTACGTTACTTTTTTGTGAATACATTCTACTAAAATTATAAATTTGAAAGTTTGGATGTTTGGGCGTCATACACACCGGAACTACTAGACGGATTTTGACGAATCTTCTTACACATATAGGCTGTATTAGGTGATACGATACTCTTTATTAAAATAATGAATTAAATCATAATAACAAAATTGTTATAAGACGTTACAAAACAAATATTTACTAAAGCAGATGTCGAAAATAAAGATTTATTACATCATAAATCAAGATACAAAGTTTATACTATACAACCTAGGGACCTTGCACTTAGCAATAAAACTTAACAAGTATGGAGATCAAGTAAACATATATTAGTGGATAATTATTACAAAAACGGTTTGCGTAGGGAGGTATAGACTAAGAGTTGTAATAAGAGTTAGGAGAATTTAATTGTTTCCACAGCAAAGTATTTTATGATGCTATTTTAGTAACGTATTAAACGAAACATTATTTTCTTGATAATAAGAACACTATATTTGAAAACCAGAGTAATTTCACAGAATACAGATAAGGAATAAAATTTTAAGTAGTACGAAAGGAGATTCGCGAATTGAAAATAGCAATTACTAATTATATAATTAAAACATTAGAAATAACAAATTTGAAACAACAACTCTCACGCTTTGTGTATTCAGACCTTGCATTCAATTAAGCATAATATGTAAATGTATCCAATATTATTAACTCTAAGGTTTAGCCTTATTTTTGCAGTTTTGAGTTTATTTCATTTAAATATTTATTTCAAGTTACATAAAGTTCAATTACAAGATCTTACCGATGAAGATCTTTGTACGAAATTAATTAATAGTGTAATTGACGAGAAATTTTTGCATACATGTTAATGGAAATTTATCTCGCAAATCTATTTTACAATTGTATCTATAAATCATAGTAATTCACATTGCACCTTTTATCTTACTATTATTAATACTAATTGTCTTAGTATGTAAAATGAAGTGTAACGTCATTTATTGAATAGTCATTTATACAATGAGTCATATTTATACACTAGCTCTTAGCCTACTTACATCTAGCGTGGGCTTGAACAGAAATAGTCTGTTTATAACTCACTAGTCGGCCAAGGATTGCAAGATCAATGCCAGTGGGACAGTCTCATTCAAGGCAATTTATATTTTTGTTTCAAATGCATCACAAAAGAAAAATAATAGATGATAAATGAGTGTAGTAAATCTGGTCCAAGTTTATACCTAACGTCAATTAAGAGATTAAATGGAACATTATTCTTATTAAAGCTATAAAATTTTAAATGAATGTTCCAGACCATAAATCTTAATCTGTGATTCTAAAATTACATAATTCACGTAAAATAATAGTAACTTTAAAAATTCCATGCACAAGATACAAACAAAATAAGTATTTATTGAGAGAAATAAAAGAAATACGTGAGATCCATTTAATTGAAGCGAATATCTAGATCATCTCATATAATTCAAGATGAGATATTCACATTTTCCATTATACATATTTGTAGTATAATGGAAAATGTGTATATATCCTCCATAAATATTACTCGGGTATGATAACTGTTACCTAGCCTGAAAAATAATAATGGAAATCAATCAAAATATCCTTAATCACATCACTAATATACTATACTCAACACAAATAAATAAATAAATATTCCTGGACATTTAACACAACGCCATCTAGTCCCAAACTAAGCAAAGCTTGTACTATGGATACTAGATAACTGATAGACATACTTAAACATACTTTTTTTTTGTAAATACATACATACTATAGATAAATGAACACCCAGACAGTAGAAAATTATAATGTTCATCATATCATAATTTTCTGCTCGTGGGGATCCAACCCACACCCACCGACGCAACAGGCCATTGCTGAACCGCTGCGCCAAACGGGTCGTCTGGCTTACCAGAAGCT